>CM076578.1:926611631-926906022 GCA_034641835.2 Pinus albicaulis | reverse complement strand
TCTTAATGCATCTATGAAATCATTTTAAGCAGAGATAAGTTTACCACTTTTCTTCAAATCTTCTTGAGTTATGCCCTCCCACCAGATGAGGGTTGCACTTTCCAAATGAAGAGAAGTAAGTTGGATCTTTTTAACATCATCATCAATCCTTTGAATCCTGCAATATACTTCAATTTGACAACCCCAATTCCAAATTTTTAGCACATACTTCCCCATTGTAAATAGGGAATTAAAACTTGACATCAAGATCAAGCAAATGAGACTTGGTGTGTCCTTTTGGAGATATAGGATGAGTATGCCTAGGATATGAAGGAGGTGAAGAAGGAGGTTAGGATGGAGGTGTATATGGAGTTGGAGGTGGAGGTTTTATCTCGTCACCACCATTACTTTTTGGATGATTTGAACTTTCTCCTTGTAATATTTTTTTCCTTTCATTATAAAACACTTTTACTATCTTTGACATATCATAGAAAGCCTTTATAAAAGCTCTCTCATCCTCAGACATTAGCTACTGTCCTTCTTCTTGTGTCATGACTAGTGGAGTTTTTGGAGTTTGTGACCTCCTTGAACTAATTTGAGGGTTTGCTTCTTCAAGCACTCCTCCTCCTCTTCTCAATTTAGACCTTGTAATCATTCAAGATAACAGTTTCAAAAAGTGTCAAACCTTCAAAGCAACCATGCTCTGATACCAAATTGAACTACAATTAAAAATTGAAGGTTTCTTGAAAATTTTTGCAAGCTAGTTTATGTCTTGTGGGCAATGGATCGAAATTGCAAAAACAAATAAAATTATTAAACTTAGTTAAGTTTTGCAGAATTAAATAGAGAAAAATAAACAACATGCAACATCACAAAACATCAATTTGATGACGAAGTTCACCCCTCCTAGGCTACATCTTCGGGTCGAGCTTTCATTGTTGGCCTTTTAAATTATATGGTCAAAATGTCAATTGCATCAACATATGATGCTCAAATTACAAAAGAAATGTTTCCATCGTGTCCAGAACACCCTAAAACCCTCGCGTAGGCTCTTCTTGGGCTCAAAATGACTGAAAAATGACCAAGTTAGGCCTCCTTCATTTGTCTGCTAGTCGCTCTTTAAATTTGAAAAGAAAAACATTGACAAAAGTGATAACGAATTTCCTTCTTAGTGGGTATCCCAAGCGACATTTTGGCATGGTTTCAGCGCTAATTCCTCCATTAATTGTGTCAAATGTCGGACAATTAATTAGCCCCAGTTCCCTATTCATTCGCCCTCGGTTGTGGTCACATGGCACCCAATGTGGCCAAGGGCACGAGCTAGAGGGCTACGCACCCACCAACCCTCGCTCTTGGTCATATTGATAGGCATGTGGCCACAGGATAGGGTGCGGGTAGGGTGCAACGCACTCCGCCCCTCCACATTAATTTTTGATGGTTACATGGTGTTTGTTGGAACCAAGGGTTGGGGCTAACTCCCCACCCCCTCCTATAATGTATCACATAATGATCTGAAATGAATGTATTAGTTTTGTTGTGCTAAGTTTCTTTTAAGTTTATAAACATGTGCATACTTGTCTCGTTAGTTTGCATAAGGATTGATGATTTTAACCATTAATTGTAGATGATTTTTAGTTAATTATGAGCATGAAATAAGCACAAATAACATTGAACAACAATGTAAAATAGAGAAATAAGTCACCACATGAAATTTACACAACATGCATGATGAAGCAGTTCACCCCTCCTGGGCTACATCTGCTGGTCCAGCTCCCAATGGCATGTCCATCTTTCATTATGCTCAAAATTTTGCAAATACATATAGTTACAGGCCTCTAATGGTTGTTTTCTCTACACCAATGGCTCCAGAATGCTTCAATTAGTCATATATGACTCTTCATTCACTCTGAATGGGCGAAAATTGAGTCTCCTACTCTTTTGCCTAGTTACACCTAGAAAAAATCCACTAAAAGTGGAGGACTCCACTTATCTGGAGTTAAAATAGTGATTTATGCCTTTTTGGGCTGTCAAAACTCTGCCTAAAAGACTGCAGCATGAACTATGCGGTTGGGGTGGCCACATGCCAACCCCCAAAGAGCAACGGGACAACGTGAAAGGGCACTTGTGATCCCCGACTGCTTGTGGTGATAACGTTGAGCCGTGGTTGTTGTCGGAGATTAAAGAGGAGGCAGATTTGCCATCAAATTGGGGATGAAATTGTGTGGCCATGTGACATGGTGTTGGACGGTTAGGTGGCCGAGGCGTAAGTTAGATACATTTGATAACATTTTTATGTTTTCCATGTGACAATGTAGTGTGAGACCAGCCTAGCGGGTTGGGACCATAGGCGGTCCATGGTATATGGAATATCATTACAACGTAACTATAACTATGACCATTGAATGTTAATTTCTATTCGTAGTGTGGGTGTTAAGCCACGTTCATTCCCACTGCCATTAGTCCGGGGGTTTGACAGTTATCTGGACCCTCAATAATTTAACTGCTTGTCATTCCAAGGACACGTGGCGGCCTCCTTGTTATGTAGGTAAATCCTCTCTACGGATAGAGACGATCCCTCTAGCCTTAGGGTGGGTCTAGTAACAAGGAATCATGCTAAGGTGTAGGTTCCTAGATATTCAAATGAAAAAGGACGCGATAAGATAACCTACCCGTGGTCCAATGTTGTTGTTCACAACTGTAGTGGTGATGAGAACTACTCGCTCCCGATTCGGCAAGTCACAATCCCTTCGCTTATCACACTTGGACACCTACACAAAGATCAGAAAACGACAACCACATCCCACATACTAATTTAATCCAAAATCTACTAGTCAATCAGAGAATACTAGCATATTTCATTCGATTGAGATAAAACACAAGACGGGAACCAGACAATAGTCACTTATATTAATAGGTAGAAAGAAGAGATACAACCATGCTCTGACGTTGTGGTCTCCTCCAGCGTGGCTCGAGTGAAGCACGTCTCAAAGTATGTCGGGGAATTCGGACGGGATAAGGGACCTCTCGATGGATTTCTCCTTGTTCTACCTTCTCAATAACTCAGTTATTCAGCTATAGATTAGTTCTCCTAGTTCAATGCTTCAGCTGTATAATTCTCTTTGTTCAGCTAGTTTTCATAAAGAGAGAAGGATTGTTTATATAGAGGCAAAGGAGGAGTTTGGGATCCCTACAAATGTGGAAGGGAGGGCTATCCTTTAGGATTTTTCTAAGGGAGGTGGAAACTACTAACTAAAGGAGGATGCCCGTAGTTGTTTCAGTTCAACCACTCCCAATGACTCATCCCCGAGGTGGTTGGAATGGAACCTCTGCCTCTATTTTTTTTTTAAAATTCATAAATAGCTTGGTGTGGGAATCACACTGGGACAGAGTGCCAAGTGGCATGGGATTATTGTAAAATTCCCAGGTCGGCGTGAGGAGGTAAAGGGCTACTCGTGCCAAGGCAAAAATAGGGATTTTTACAGCTCTGTTTAGGGAAATGTCAACAAGGATAATGTTTCCTTCATCAAAAGGGATGCAAAGATGTTATTTGAAAAGCATGACACTATGCATTGGTCACAGAAACAACCCTCCAATGTGAAAGTTGGGGATTGTAGGGACAGTGACAAAATGTTGTGTAACAGATGCCCCCCAAAGCATGAGGTCTGAGGGAGAGGGAGGGTAGAAATGCTTTATGAGAATGCGTTCGAACCAAACACCGTTGTTGAAAATTCTGCAATTACAAATACAACTGATATCTCTGATACATGGACATGTGGCATGGGCGCAACCATCCATAATAAAGTATATAAAAACTAAGATCTAGGTATGGATGCAACCATCCAGTAGTAAAGATAAAAAGATAGACTCAGGTATGGTCGCAATCATCCAATCAAAGAGTCATGCAATAAGTCATGATAATCCACAAAGAACCTGCAACCTGGATTTTATGAGACAAAATCCGGGGTCTTGCACTCCATCTCAACCCGAACAAGTACAATTTCTAGCATGCGAATGTATGAGCTGAAGTCAAACATGTAAGAAAATCGTCTGATTACCAGCCAATGATGAAAGTTGTTAACAGAAATGAGAGGAACCACCAATAATGACAATGGCTCTCAAGGTATGAAAGGTACAATCCACGAAATGTGAACAGTGATCTGATGTCAAAAATTCGTGGAGTGAGTCGATCGAAGGCCAATGATGTGGACCTTGTGTCGAATGCGAAGAACCTTCCATTAAGGCATGTAGGCTCCAAGGTACCAGAAGGGAGTATCTAGATCATATTCCTGGATAATGAGCTGAAGTCGATAGGAAGTGACCTGGTCGAAGGAGGGCCATAATGTTTCCCACATCATCGACATGAGACAGAGGAATATGATGTTTTTGAATCAGGACCAACAGAGAATCAGAGGGAGGTTGAAAAACTGCAGAGGCAAACTTCCCTTGAACATGTCAACAACACGACAATGGATTTGGTAGTATTTGACATCAAAGTATCTGAGGTCATGATGACATGGAAAAGAGCGAGTAAGAGGTAAAAAAATATTACCCAAACCCATAGAGGAAAAAATGACGAAATGAGATATCCCTAACCTGACACGAATGCAGACAAGTGCCATGTTCAAGAGCGACATACTGCCAACACAACTAAAATTTGGTTCCATTTTCCCCCACCATTTCTGGTGAGTATCCCAATTATTTTGGAAAACAAGCTTGAAGGGGATAGCATATGCTTGCACTATAATTTTTTCCTTTGGAAAAATCCATCCTAGTACATTTTACGAGCCCTAGGAAGGAGAAACTCGAATAACGTCATGGTGACGAGGTCCGATGTCATCAAAGTTTAACGAGTCTAACAAAGGGAGAACTCAACATCTTTTAATGTTTAGAGAGTTTGAAAAGAAGGTAGAAAATAAAACTCCACTAGTCCCTTTTCATAGGTAGTCTCACAGATCCGGAAAGGTAGAAAAATATGTCTAAGAGAACCTCTTAGTCGTGATAGGCTAAGGTATTCCTTTTTTGTAAATAATCCATCCCAGCCTAAAAAAGGGTTAAACGTATACTGGGTAGATATCGTTTCGTAGCCATTTAACGAGTTTAAAACGACAAGTGTCTCGACAATATTTTCAATTTTAGAGATTCAGAAAAGAGCTGAAAGATGACTCCAGTAGTGACTTTTTCGTGTTTTCACCGAATCTGAAAAAGTATAAAATATAACTCGTTACTTCATCCTTGTCACGTGAAAACCTGTTGCTGCACAAAAGACATGTATAAAACCCATTTTTCGAAAATAATATCATAAAATTATCGAAAAACATGTCTTAAAACCTAATTAGGGTTGTGAAAAAATTATAAAATGTCAAAAATAGTAAAAACAATTACTTTTCACTTTTTACCTCTTGTAGAGAAATTTTTACCCATTTTACTATGCAATCTTGTGGCAATGATAGCGGCCAATCCAGTACATCAATCACAAATCCGTCAACTCCAGGGAAGATTTGAGATCCCTCTTGTCATTTTAAGCTATTCCTTTCTTCCTTCATTTGTCAATTTTGAATTTGGGAAGAGAAATTGTAAAATTTAGGGTTGCGCGGTTGGCGCGGGTTTCGGGCACAGAGTCACACCGACCGCCCTATTTTTAACATTACGGCGCGCCCATTGGCGCGACTATTTAAGGAAAAATCGCGCCAACGACGCAAACCAATTTTAAGTAAAAATATACCCCAAATGCCCCAATTATTTACAAATTTAAGGATGAATATTGACTAATACCACTCATATGTGTGTGTTTGTAGGTAGAAAAGAGAAAAATGATCATTGAATGGAAAGAACAGGAACATAGTGAAGAAGATGAGTTAGCCATGGAAAATGAGGGAGTTATGGAAGGCCTCAGAAACTGTGGTTTGAAAAAATTCTTCCTCACACCATGTCTCCAAGCCCAACCAGAATTGCTACAATATCTTATCAGTATATGGGACGAAAATCAAGAGAAATTCATCCTACGGGATCAAGAACTTGAGATTGATATTTCCGACATGTACTTCATCACAGGATTATCACGGAGAGGTGTAGCGCCACTCCTAACCGGCACTCAGCCCTGCATGGAAAACATGACCATGGTGATAGACAAGGTATGTCGAGGAAAATGGGCTAATTTAATAGCTTCATCAACCTCTTTAATCCGTGTAACATTAATCCTCTCTACTTGACTTTGAGATTCAGATTTTTCTGATTTTATGGATGCTAAAATAACTTTCTGTTTTTCATTCACAAAGAAGTAAAAACAAGATCTATGACAGTTTCTTTTAAAGAATTTTCGGATTTGTTTCTAAACAATGAATGCTCAAACTTGAAATCAAAATCAATATCAGATAAGCTCACTAATTCTTTGTGTAAGGAATTAGCTTTTCTTAAGGGCACTTCAGCTTCTAAATTAACAATTTCTTTTTTCTTTTTCTTTTTTCCAATCTGTTCTAGGTTATCTACTATAACTGTAGGCTTAGGATCCGGGTTAGACCTAGTATAATAGGTTTTCCTAGAAGCCAGAATGACTATTTATGAATACCCACAACCCTTAAAACTAATCTTAAAGTAAAAATATAGATTAAATATCTTCCTTTAAGAGTAATTTTAAAACTAGAGATTGGTTAGATTTCCCAGTATGGTCGCCAGTATGTCATCACCCTAGTAATTTCTAAAGATTGTGGGCTTTTTGATTTTTTCAGTTTTAAGAAAACTATGGGTAACCACAAACCTACTTTGGAAATCTAGGATCTAGCCTTCCTAAATTTTAGAGAGGGCTCTCTCTTTATGATTTAACTTTGTTTTTGTTTAATATTGTAGGCTAGTCATGATAGTTCAATTTGGTTTTGGTTTTGAAATGTTTGGTGGAAAATAAGATTACTTGAAGAAAAATTAAAGAGGGATCTACTAGTCCATTGGGCTATGGAGTCAAAGTCTAACAAGCATAACTATATGGCAAGGCCAAGAGGATGCTAATGTATTCAGGGCAAGGTAGATAACCCTATGAGATTTGGATAGATTTTTTTATGAGATGGCTTGATTTCGGGATATAGGGCAATGAAGGATCCTTTGATCCGGAAAAAGAGGAAGGAGGTAGGGGTCAAACGGGACTAGGAGCAATTAAGAATTCCTAAATCTGGAAATCAGCAGAAAACATTTAAATGATCAAGTAGTTAAGACAGGGAGTTCTAACACTAGTCCTGAAGTAATACTCCTATTTAATCATTAAGATTGAACAACATGTATGAAATGAATGGAACTCATAAATTAAACAATGACAAGATAGATGCACTTTACTCTTCAAATTATCGCATGAATCCTAAATTATGAAGTCCAATTGGCAATTGTCTAGACTGATGCTTTGAAATCAACATATGTGAGCCTCCAACGTACCAGCAAAATGTCTATAATGTTCTTATCAATTTTATTCCACACTAAACACTTCACAAACAAAAGTATTTATACAAAATGTTTATTACAAATATCCTAGAGAAATCTAGGAATAACTCTAGGAAATAAAAAAATCTTTACGCATTAAGAGGGATAGCTGCTTAACAACTTAGCAAGTTGTCCTCTTATCTAGAAAAAATAGTGATATCTTATCTAACAAAAACTGTTTGTTTGAGTAGCTGTCCATGCTTGCTGGCACTTTGCAAATATCTTTTGAAATATGACTTCATGTATACTCTTTCCACTTATACTCTTTGACCTTGCACTTTATCTCTGATACTCTTTCACGTTGTATATTTACCATTTCACTGCTATAAAAAGGAAATTACAGCAGATAAATCAGCTAGCTATCATTTTTATTTCTGATATACTTTGACTTTGGCCTTTCACCCTGATACTCTTTTAAACTAATACTTTGACATTCAACTGCTGTAAAAATAGATTTCTTAGCAGGAAAAATTCAAAATCAAGTACTGTATTATTTGTTTTCTTCTCAAACTGATTTCTTCATTTGCACTGTCTTTCAGTGTTTTCCTCTTTGCTGCTATAATAAATCTGTGAAGGTCTGCCATTATTTAGCATCTGGAATCTTCATACTTTTAAACTTTATGTAATTTTCATCTTCTTCAGTGTACTTCGAAAAATTTGGCTTAATCACAAATAAGTGTTTGATTTCATTCTGAAGGAAAAATAAATCTTCAAGGTATTGAAGAACAACCTTCCCTGTAGGAGATCCCTGTGGCAGCTGCTTTTACACATGTTCTTTGGCATGATGTCTCATATTCTTATCATATTCTTTCTTGTCCATTAACTTGTCATTGAAAACATGTATGTCTGGGATACCAACTTGTCTTAGCATGGTATACTAAGCTAAAAACTTGGTGATGGAAAAATTCATAGCATCACATTTTTCTTTCATGTTATTCATCAAAGTTTTCTTTGTCAATACCTTTTTGATCTGAAATATAGCTTATGTTATGTCCTGTATCTTCAATTCCTCTAACTCAGTCCTATTCGTACTGTTTAAGAAGGTAATTAGTCTTTGTGCCTATGCTGGTTTGTCTGCTAATTCTTCTGTAGTCTTTTGTATTTCATTTTGAGCTGCCAGAAGGAGGTCCCTTTGTTCATATATTATCTGAATCGATGGCCATTGAATATGTATGGCCTCAATGATGTTGGTCCATAGATGATTTCTTATGTAATAAATTTTTGTGGTAAAACTCAAATCCTTCTAAATATTTTTGACTTGTTCTTCAAGCCTTTTGATTTTTTGTTCATAATTATTACCATTAATTAATGTTGTTTTATTGAATGCCTCCATAATCTGAATTTGTTTCTTAAAAATGTTAATTTCATTGGTTTTCAATGTCATTTCTTCCATTGCTTTGAAAATTTTCCCTGCATCATTTGTATGTTTCATCTGTGATGTTGACGATTCTGTTTGGGAAGTAGTAACTGATTGTACTGAGACTACAGTTTCCAGTGGCTCTTTGGGTGCTAACTTCTCTCCAAATTTAGAAGGAACAATAGCTGTAATAATAGGAATAACTATGGGAATGGTGGAAGCTTCTGTTTCCTTTAGAGTTTCCTTTTCTTTCATCAGTAAATCCAATTGGCTTTCCATGTCCTTGATTTGAACATTAAGCTTTATAATCAACTGCATCATGTCTTCTTTCTCTTTCTGTTCTTGAAGTATTTCTTTGCTTTGTGGGTGCTCACTCTGAGGAAGTTTTAATTGTTTCCTCAAAGAAAAAATGTCATCATTTTTCTTTTTTATTAATACTTCAGCAGCTTGTACATTATATGGGTCCACTCCTATTTATAGAATCAAATCTTCCAATGCTTTGATTCTAAGATATTTTTCATATAAGGAGCCTTTATCAAGCTTCATTTGATCTTGCAAGTTGATGATAGTATTTTACAGATTGGTTACACTCATAAATTTTGTCACCACAGTGAAATATAACATTTCTGAGCTATGCCTGTGGAATTCTATCCGATCCAACTCATGTACCTTTTCAATATCTACTTCAAATTCCTTCTTTTTGTAGTCAGCCACTATTTTAGGAGTTAAAGTAGTAGGCTGTAAATAGGACATGGTCATTTTATTTGAAGAATAATCAAATGCTAAAAGAAATATATCTTGGTTTCCTGGCTTCTTCTTGAGGAATTGAGAATAAATATCACTTTTAATATTCTGATTCCTTTGTTTTAATCGTTTATATTTGTCCTTAATATCAAAATCCTTCTCTTCTGATGTTTGAGAAGAAGAAGTTTCCATATTCTCCTATTTTTCAATCACTTGGGTCTCTTTTCCTTTGGAGGCTGCTTTTTCTCTTTCAATTTCTGTCAATGTCTGCTTTATTATTGTAGTTGCCTCATCATTACTGACCTCTGGTTCATCTTACACTTCAATAAGTTTTTCTTTGCCAATGGAACCAAATATTAACCTTTTAGTGTAGATGAGTTTAAATTTTGTATCTATGGTAGTTTCTGCCGTATAGGCATCCTCCTCTCTGGCTCTTTTGTTTGAAGTTTCTGGCTCTTCAAGAGTTACCACAACAAGTGTGGTACCTACATTTTCTATTGGCTGTGTATTTGCAGTCAAATCAACCAATGTATTCTCTTAACATTCTTCCTGATTAGCATATTTTTCAATATCCAGTTTTGGTTCATGTATAAATGTAGGTAGTTTACACTTAACTCTGATACTGCTCAATAGACCTTGTGGGTCATAACTCCAAGGAAAATTCGCCTGGAATTTCAATTATAACAACCTGTTTTGTATCTCTTTCTCAGCATCTCTGTTATTCACTATAAATGGAACAATCTGATTTTTTAGTTTAAACTAAGCCTTCTTTTTGGATGCCATGAAATTGATGGCATCAGCATTCAACACCTGTCTTAAATATTCCAGAGCAAAGACTCTTAGAGTTGAAAACTTAGGTAACTTATAGTAAAGCAAATTGGTTCCAAAGATTCTTAGTTTAGTGTGCTTCTCATATAAGTACCAATCTCCCATTTTACATTGTTCTGACAGCTGTAATATTCTTTTCATCTCTTCATTTATTCTGGGTTGTTTTGACTTATGAAGTAAATTCATTGCTGGCCTGATAAATAAATTAGTGAAGTATGTATAATTATATTCATTTCCTTCCTTTCTTAAAAAAGATGTCCAGAAAACAACTGATAGAGGCTGGCCCTCCACATTCATCTTCTGCAGTGCTATAGGAAAATGACCTGCTTGTGAAAATAAGAACAAATGGAATAAATAGGAGGAATATCTAAACACCCCTTCAGTGGGTAGCTTTGTCAACTGGTGGTGTATGGAATCAGCAATAAATCTGGCAAAATCAAAGACCACAGCAGGAGGCTCACCAGGGGATAGAGTGGATAAAAATCCAATGATAAACTCATCAGTAAATTCATTAGTAAAGTATCCTAATATGAAGGATAACATTGAAATAACATGTCTAGAACCCTTTGGGAATTTGGAAGTGGAATATGGAGGATTCAACTTTGGGATATCGACATGGCTGGGCATGAATTTCTGGAAAATCATGAATCTTTTAGGGAAATCTATCCCTAAATATAATTGAGTCAGGGCTTCAATGGATAATGGGACTGCACTTGGGTCAAACTGTAATCGCAACATTTCATTGATTGAATTAGCAGTGATAGAAAAGAGGATTTCCCTGTCATTTTTTACAATGGACCTTTGATCTAGGACATAATACTTCTGGCATAGTCTTATTAAGTCTTGACCAGGATGTGTCACTAGGACAATATATTTAGGTAAGTTTGTATCCCAGAGCGACATTTCTTCTTTGTATAAAAACTTCTCATGACACCAATTATGTACTTCTAATAGATTGAATTCTACTAGAGGATCTACAATTTTATAATCCAAGTCAACTAGAGGGGTAATTTCTTCCCTGGATATTGTAGGTTGAAGAGAATTTATAGTGATTGTGGCCTTAGCAGAAATAACAGGAGTGGACTTTGGAACTTTTACTGCATCAGTTTTAGGGGGTTTTGACGCTCCATGCTTAACAGGTTTTGATCCTCTAGCCTTAAGTGTGAATTTATTTTTTGTCATTTTGAATGAACTATAGCAATATTATATAGTTTTCTATAGTGAATGTTTCTTCAACAGAGGGTAATTGAGCAATTTGATGGGTAAGGATGATAGCAGGGGGCAGTTCAATGCTCAATTTTGCAACTTTAGGGAACAAGAAATAGCTTAAGATAGAAAACGCAGGTTTTATGAATGAATGGGACTGTAAAAATGGGTTTTAAGGTTTTCAATGAGTTTTAAAACCTTTAAACCGTGGAATTTGTCTTTCAGGAGTCTCTGACTAAGAAATTGGTTTAGAAATGATATTTTCAGTAAATGGCAATTTATGGAAAAAATGGCGAGGGTTTGCCCTGTTTTTCCAAGGTCTAGAACACAACAGATGGGAAATTTCAGTCTTTATATCCTAATTGGTTCAATTGGTGGTCTAAATCATGAAATTTGTAGGTAAAATTCAGGAAAATACCTGATTTACAGGTATCTGGTTGCTTTGAGAAGGATTATTGATGATTTGATGGTTCCTGCAACGCTGATGTAGAGAAATGGCTTCAAAATAGTCTTCAAACAAGGTTCGTTGGTTGAAATTGAGTTTAAAATGGGAAATCAGGGCTTCAAAATGCAGGGGGAGCTTTTGATAACAACGGGAATGTATGTAACAGTTGGGCGTAGCATATAACACAAATAAAAACATATAACAATGGTTTTATTATTTGTTATAAATCTTTAAAATATGTCATAAATGCAAGTTGAATCGCGAGCGGGAGCGGTCTTTGTTTTTTGAATGTAGAAAACCATCAGTATTTTTCACGCTCGGTTGGGGTGGTAAATGGTTTTTCCCCAATTGAAGGTGATCGTATCAGTAGATGGCACATCGCAGGAGGCGATATGTGAAAAAACACCCATTTTGCACTCTATTGGGCATTCGGTGGTCGATTAGTTTGTGGATGTGAAACTGGATGTCCAGCGTTGAATCTAGAAAGAGCGAGAGAAGGGTCGAGAAGTGATGGGAAGATGTAGGGAAAAGTTATGGTGGGGCCCGGGCGGCTTTATGCAATGGTGCATTATAAATATAACAAACCTTTGTAAAAATAAACTTTATAACCAAGATTTTAATATACAGAATGATTTATATATATGTGAGGTATAATGCAAAAGGTTTTATCAGGCAATGTTTATATAAAAAGAGATTTTATATATATGGTTTAGAATGTGCATGAGGCGGGATGTGGAGTTAACCATGATTTAAACTAGGAAAAAGGGGACTTTAACCTGGGTTTAATTCTTATGCGAGGAAAATAACGATGTATTTACAAAGGCTTTGGGGGAATAAAGTTTAGTGTGAATTAAACTTTATAATAAGCATGGAAGTATTTTATTTTATTATATAGTTTATTAAACCATGAGGGCTTAATAACAATAGTGGGGTGGGATAGTTAAGTATGGTTAGTTTTAGACCAAAGGGGGTGTTTTTTGGGTTTTTAATTTAACATGTGGGTAATTAAATTTGGTCTAAAATCTTATAATAGTGGGTTTTTGGGAATATTAAAATACAAGGCGTTATAATAATAGGATGAGGTTATGTTTATAAGGAATTAATAAAATAAGTTAGAGGTTAATATGACTTAGGAAAATGAAAATGCCAAAATATATTCATATAACTAAGTAAAGGGAAGATGTAAAAAAGAAAAGCTTTATCATTTGTAATTTGACCACTTTCACTAAGAATATAATATTTTTGGAGGGCTTTTATGCTTTTATGAATGAAGGAAATTAGTCAAAGGGTATTTTCTTTTTTCATTAAGTAAAAAAAGTCTTTACTTATGAACTTTGAAGTGAAAATGGATGAATGTACGATTAAATGATGACAATTAGGGATTAACCTAAATGATGACAATTAGTGATTTTTTCTTGGTGAAAAGTATTTACATGATTTTCCCACTTCTTTCTACCTACCCAACCTTTAATCTAACATTTTTTCTTCCATTTTGAAGGTGCATTTGAGCTAGCAACCTTGAACATTTTATTGTTTTGAAAGCAATAAAAGCTATCTAAATATACCTTATATCATTCGAGGGCTCAGATTAAACTGATGAGCTCCTATTTATTCTCTACCTAACTACTAATTAGTCAGGATTAAACTATCTGACTAATTTTTATTCACTATTCTACAACAATAAAATTTAAACATGACAAGTCAAGATTAAGCAGTTCAACTCATCATGGATTATGGCATTTATTGACACTTTGCCATAATCAATAGTAACAAAGTAAAAAGTAGTGGCATTTGGACTTGCACACTTTCTAGTTTTATTTCTTTTTTCTTTGGGGCATATTATTTTTTCTAAGTCCTTTGATCATTCTTTTAGGACTTTTACCCTCTTTTTGATTTTCTATTTTTTTATTTTTTTTAAAATATGGGAAAACAACTTGCAGAAAGAAAAGTATGTACATATTTACAAGACTATCATAAGTCAATTCCAAATTATGAATCCTATACTTATAGGACTCTAACAGTGGCTTCACATGGGGATGGAATTTCCTCGTGAAATGTCAAGAACTCTAAGATCAGTAGCCTTTCATTTGACCATGATGATTCTGTAACTATCTTCTGATTTTTGCAAAAAATCATACTTATGTTATTTTACTCTTCAAAGCTTAGGTCCTTCACTCCGGGCTTCAAATTTTTAGAAGAAAATATCCAATCAAATCTACACACTTGCATTGAATATTTACAACGATGTAAAGAAAATGTAACTAAGACTAACTAGTTGTTAACTTGGAAGAAAAGTAGTGTAAGCATTCTACCATTAACTGGTCCATCTTGCACATCATTTCCATCTAAATCCTTGCTGAATAAAGCATTGTTACCCCTGTATCCATAAATTTCATAGGGTCCTTTCCATAGAAAGTCAAACTTTCCATAATTACCTTTTTCTTCTCTCCTGGAATCCCATTTTAACACCTTATCTCCAATGGAAAAGTCATATTCTTTAGTTCTTTTATCAAATATTTTCTTGATGTTTTCATAAATAACTTGAGATTTTTCATATACTTCTTCCCTAGTCTGTTGCAGATGAATAGTTTGATTTATCCTTCTCTGTATATCATTGATTTCTACTTGTGATTCTTGGATAATTTTCATTACTAGAACACCTAAAGATGATGGTAGAACTACATCCATCCCATATACAATATGATAAGGAGATGTTCCAACTGACTTCTTGGTAGTAATTCTATCTGCCCATAAGGCGTAGACTAACTTTTTATTCCAAGTTTTCTTATTTTCTTCAAGTATTTTTTTGATAATATTCAGAAGGCTTTTGTTTGAAGACTCAGTTAGGCCATCACCCTGAGGGTAATAAGAAGTAGAGTGGCCCAGGGTAATATGGAACTTGTGACAGGAAGAAATCATTTTCTTGGATTTAAACGCTATTGCATTATCAATAATAATTTTATGTGGGCATCCAAATCTAGATAAAAGGTTGTTTTCTATGAAAGATATGATGACTGAGTTAGTGGATTTTCTGGTTGGGATGGCTTCAATACATTTGGTGAGATAATATGTAGTAGTCAAGATCCACTTATGTTGGCCAAAGGATGGAGGGTGAATTTCTCCAATGAAGTCTAAACCCCATTGTTGAAAAGGCATCTCAGTAGAAATAGGTTTGAGTGGTAAAGGTAACAACTTCCTTTTCCCTTCAAAGATCTGACATTTGTGACATGAGGTAACAAATTTTTTCACATCAGAAAATAAGGAAGGCCAATAGAAACTAGCCCTAAGAATCTTATCTGTTATGCTTTTCTAGTATAAGTGTCCTCCACAATCACCTGCATGAAATTCTCCAATAATTTTGTCAGCTTATTATTTCAGTACACAATTCAATAAAATCCCATTATGTTCTTTCCAATAAAGCATTTTATCTAGAATACAATATCTCATTGCTTTAAGTTTGATGAATATAGCTTTTGTTCTAGTTAATCTAGGAGGATCTTTTAAATTTGAAAGTTCAAATATAATATCTAAGTACCATGGTGAGTCTAGAAAGGCTTCACTGATCAATGGAGTCACCATCTCTTCCTAGTCATCAACCTGGGCAATAAAATTTATATCTAAATCATTACAATTGGTTTCAGCCATTAACCTGGCTAAACCTTGTCCTTTTATGAGCTTGGTTGGTTTAATCTCTATGTCATATTCAAGGATAGTGGCAATCCACTTTCCTCTTCTTCCATCTGGCCCATCCTGTATTAAAATATCTTTGACTACAAAATTGGGGACATAGGCAATAATGTGGGAGTAAAGAATGTACACTCTGAAATATTTTATGGCTTTAACCAAGGCTAAAGCTTGTTTTTCCATTATGTTATATCTCAAAGGTGCATCTTTAAGGGTTTTACTGAAAAATTCTATGGGCTGTTCAAAAACTTGGTTAGTTTTCTGCAGTAGAACTGCAGCTATGGTATGTTATGAGGCAAATGAAAATATTATGAAATCTTTCTTGAAGTCAACACTGATTAGGACTGGTGTTTTTGTTAAAGCATATTTAATAGATTCGAATGAATATTTTGCTTCAACTGTCCATTTTTAAAAAAAGTCCTTTTTTAAAATGTTATTCAATTCTTTGATGATTTCTACTAGATTAGAAATAAATCTCCTTAAAAAGCTAATTTTACCAAAACTTGCTTGTAACTCCTTAATGTTCCTAGGTAGTGGAATTTGCAATATGGCTTCTATCCTTGTTGGATCTATCCTAATACCTTCCTTCGAAATTATGTGTTCAAGTAGTTTTCCTTCTTCTAGTACAAAAAGAGTTTTCTTAGGATTTAATGATATACCAAATTTTCTACACTTATTGAAAACTTGTCTCAGATGATCTAAATGGTCATTATTTTTCTTAGAAAAAACGGTAATTTCATCCAAATAAATAACCAAAAATTCATATATTTCTTTAGCAAAGGCTATGTCCATAGCCCTCTAAAAGGTAGCTCTAACATTCATCAAACCAAAAGGAATTTTCACATACATGAAAGTGCCCCAAGAAGTGGTAAAAGTTGTCTTGGGTTTGTCTTCTTGTTGGACAAGTATCTGGTTATATCCTGAGAAACCATCTAATAAAGAAATCCTGGAAGATCCAACTACCCTTTGTAAAATATGGTCCATCTTGGGTAAAGGGTAATTGGCTTTCAATGATACTTTATTGAGATTTCTAAAATCTACACATAATCTGATTTCACCAGTTTTCTTTCTTGTAGGTAATAAGTTAGAAACCCAATCAGAATATCTGATTGGCGCAATGATTTGGGAATCATACATGTGTTTAACTTCTTTTTCAGTCAAAGATAATAGGACAGGATTGATCCTCCTCAATTTTTTTCTAAATGGTTTCTGATTATATTTTATAGGAATCTTATGTTGAATTATGCTTGTGTCATGATTTTAAATCTTCATAACTCCATGCAAAGAGATCTTGGTATTCTTTTAAAAGTTCCATGTATTTTTCTTTTTCTTGAGGGGGTAAATATTTTTACAATTTGATCATTTTTGGTTTTGTTTCTTTCCCAATGTTACACTCCTTAATGTCAGACTTGACTGGTTCCATTTTAGGCTTTTTGGGCACATCATTGGAATCAAACAAGTCCTACAAAGGAGTTAGACCGTTAGGTAAAAAATTATCTTTTAAATCTAGCATTTCAATTTCATCTTCAATTATTTCATCTATATCTACTTTCTCTAAGTTATCTATGTCAGATTGAGTAAATACAGTGGGCTTGGTAAGTCTATGTGCATCTATGTTATTTATTTCACAATTAAAATCTAAATCTATATTACATTCTGAATCTAAATTATCATCTGTGTCTATCATACAATTTTGAAATTCATCCTCACTATTCAGGAAATGGTAAAGCTGTTCATCTTTAGAGAAAATCTGCCAGTATTTGACATTATCAGGGACAATGGGTCTATATTTAACTTCAGCAGTATATCTATGTGTTGGTTTAAAAGGTAAGTTACATGTGCTAGCAAAAGTTTCTAGGAAATGTGCTTGCAAATTTTGTTTTCTTGGAATGGTAGCAAAGTCACATTCTAGTAAATCATCACATAAATCAACTGATGCATCTCTATATCTGACTATAATGGATTAAGAAGAGAATAATCTCCATTTACTTGTTTAATGATTAACTATGAATCTCCCATAATTAAAATTCTTTGACCTCCTAAATTTCTGATGCTTTGAAGGCCTAATATAAGTGCCTCATATTCTGCCATGTTGTTAGTGCATTTGAAGTTGAGTCTAAAGGTAGGTCCTTCTGAATGAGTGGTCTCAAAGTTTGTGATCCACACTCCAGCTCCTACTCCTGACTTATTCACTGAGCCATCAAAGTCTAAGTTCCAAATGGCTTGATGAAAAATGTTATCATTGTTCGATTTAGGCTTTATGTGAATTAATTCAGTTTGGATTTCATTATTGTCAGAGTTACATAAAATGAAAGAATAAAGATCAGTTGGTGTTGAGTAAATTGGGTAATTTATTGATCTCTCAGCATTACTAACCATGTATTTCATTGGATTTTCTCTGTAAACTTTCTTAGGTTGTCCAAACACTATTATGGTGGCATAGCTCATGTCTAATTATAGAGATCCCTGCAACTTAGCTCCCCATGAGCAAGAAAGAAGCATACCATATTTTGGTGGGATATCAGCTACTACAATATCCATGACCATACTTTTACTGGGATATTGAACCAAATTGACACATAAGTATTTTATCAATCCTATCAATTTGACCTTGCTTGAATCAAAAGAGAATAAATCTTTGTAAGGCCTTGTTATTTCTAAATGCAGAGTTTCCATGATAGCTTTTGGAATTAAATTATGGGAATCTCCTGAATCTAACATTGCATTGTGGAGAATTTGATCGTGAATAGTAAAGCTTATATAGAAGGGAGGAACTGATCCATTTGAATGTTTACCATTAACACCAGGGCCAAAAATTAATTCAGGCTGATCATCATTTAAATTAATAGAATCTTCACCAACATTCATATTCAAAGTTTTAGTAATTGTTGATTTATACACATCATTTTTTACCAATTATGTCAAGGGAATTGGTATCTTTAACTTTGCTATTTCAGTTTGAATGTTAAATGCTGGTTGAGATTTACTAATCTGAATTAGTTCATCTTTTGTTACAGTTATCTGAGTGGGTTTTTCAGGCGTTTCAGTAGATGTACTCTTATCTTGAGTTGTTCTTCTATTTTCTATTTGAGTTTCTTGACACTTACTGTCTTTAGTTCTCTTTTCAGGGACAGATTCACGGGAAGCAGGAGCTTTTTCAGACTTTGAACTTTCAACAGAAGTTTTAGTGTTAACATTTTTGGGATTTGCTGATTTAGAATCAGTAGGATTCTTCTTAGGATCAAAAATTGTTGATTTTGCTGAATTAGGGGCTTTAGAATTGTTGGCTTTTGGGAATTATTGGAGGATTGAGCCACTTCTTCAGTAATGTCTACAATTTTTAGGCTTGGCATTTTCTTGGGACTGGGAGGATTGGAATTCTGCTTGTTTTCCCTTGGGAGAATTTGCAAAATCTTTGTTTTTGGTGCTTCTACATTCTTTTTGGTTTGATTTTGAGAAGTGTTTTTTGTAGAAGGTTCAGTGTTTTTTTTATTTCTAAGGTTATACTGACTGTGAATTTCATTAACGGTGAAGTCATAACCTTGTTTGAAATCAAAGGATTCACTAGATTCTACTTTGAGTTGTTGAAGCTCAAAAAGTTCTTGATCCTCTTGAGTTAGGAAAATTGTGTTTTCTTCATCTATCCCCATTACTGTATTGATGTCATCCTCATATTCATCATTATTTTGAGACCTTTCAGCATAGTTCTCTTGGAATGGGGGCCTAATGTTTTGATCTGGAGAGGGTTCTTTACCTTTTCCAGGGTTATTGTTTTTTTTTAAGTTGGATTTCTGATTTGGGGTTGGTTATCCCATTGTGGTTTTTTCTCCATGTTGTCTAATCTTTCAACTACTCTTTCTAAAGTTTTAGCAAAAAGGTAAAATTTACCATCTAAGTTTGAATTTTATTCTTTGATTGTGACTCTTCTTTCCTTCCTAAGTCTGGCTTTTCTAGCTATAATATTAATTTCTACACTAATAACATCTAATTGCATTTGTTCTAATGTTTCAGCATTTCTTTCTCTTAGTTGGTATGCCATATCTAGATCAAATCCATCAGGGAATTTAAGAAGCATAGAATATGGTGTAGGTTTAAGATCTGCTGAAATAGAATTATAGACACTGTTGTATCTAGTGCAGTAATCCTGAACATACTCATTAGGAGCTCTTTTTAAAGAATCAAACTTAGATAAAATTTGCAAAGGGTTATTTTTCTTTTCCCATTTATTCAGAAATGCTCTATGAGATGCAGTTAAATTAGCTATACTACTAGGATTTAAATTCCTAAACCATTTCTTAACTTCCCCAGTTAAACTTTGAGCAAACAACCTCATATGAACATCTGATTCATCTATTTCATAGATTTCATAATAGTCTGTCATTCTGGTAACATGTTGTTGAGCACTGAATTGTGACAAGCCATCAAATAAAGGTATATTCTTCTGATAATCTTGGGGCGTATCATGAAGGTTTCGAGGGAAAACAAGGGGTGCATATCTAGCATCCATAGCTTGAAGCTTAGCTGAGCTAGGGGGTACACTAGAAATGACAGGAGATATGCTATTTATAATAGTTGATGTGTTGAAAGATGTACTTGAAGAACTTGGAAAAGAAGTTGGTATATATATGGAATTTGTTGGAAAAAATGCATTTCTTATAAAAGAAGTGGATGCAATGGATTGAGGGTATGATGGAAACAAAATCCTAGGCTACAAAGGAAACTGAGGAATAAAAGGTTCTGTGGATGAACTGATAGTGGAGTCTAAAAATGAAGTGACATCATACGGAGTTGAATCTGCTGCTGGAATGATTGTTGTGTGTAATTGAGAAACTGGAGGCTTAAAGTGAGATAAAAAAATGGGCTAATTTTATAGCTTCATCAAGCTCTTTAATCTGTGTAACATTAATTCTCTCTACTTGACTTTGAGATTCAGATTTTTCTGATTTTATGGATGCTGAAATAACTTTCTTTTTTTCATTCAGAAAAGAAGTAAAAACATGATCTATGACAATTTCTTTAAATAATTTTCAGATTTGTTTCTAAACAATGAATGCTCAAACTTGAAATCAAAATAAATATCAAATAAGCTCACTAATTCTTTGGTTAAGGAATTAGCTTTTCTCGAGGGCACTTCAGCTTCTAAATTAACAATTTGTTTTTTATTTTTATTTTTTCCAATCTGTTCTGGGTTATCTACTATAACTGCAGGCTTAGGATCCAGGTTAGACCTGGTATAGTAGGTTTTCCTAGAAGACATAATGACTATTTATGAATACCCACAACCCTTAAAACTAATCTTAAAGTAAAAAGATAGATTAAAGATTAAGAAAGCTAGGGGTAACCACAAACCTACTTTGGAAATCTAGGATCTAGACTTCCTAAATTTCAGAGAGGGCTCTCTCTTTATGATTTCACTTTTTTTTTGTTTAATATTTTAGGCTAGTTATGATAGTTCAATTTGGTTTTGGTTTTGAAATGTTTGCTGGAAAATAAGATTACTTGAAGACAAATTAAAGAGGGATATATTATTCAATTGGGCTATGGAGTGAAAGTCTAACCAGCAGAACTAGAAGGTAAGGCCAAGAGGATGCTAATGTCTTCAGGGCAAGGTAGATGACCCTCAAAGATTTGGATAGATTGTTTTGATGAGATGTCTTACTTTCGGGATAAAGGGCAATGAAGGATCCTTTGATCTAGAAAGAGAGGAAGGAGGTAGGGGTCAAACGAGACTAGGAGAAATTAAGAATTCCTAAATCCAGAAATCAACAGAAAACATTTAAATGATTTAGTTAAGACAAGGAGTTCTAACACTAGTCCTAAAGTAATACTCCTATTTAATCATTAAGATTGAACAACATGTATGAAATGAATGGAACTCAGAAATTAAACAATGACAAGATAGATGCACTTTACTCTTCAAATTATCGCATGAATCCTGAATTATGAAGTCCAATTAGCAATTGTCTAGACTACTGCTTTGAAATCAACATATGTGAGCCTCCAACATACCAGCAAAATGTCTATGATGTTCTTAGCAATTTTATTCCACACTACACACTTCATAAACAGAAGTGTTTATACAAAATGTTTATTACAAATATCCTAGAGAGATCTAGGAATAACTCTAGGAAATAAAAATATCTTTACACATTAAGAGGGACAGCTGCTTAACAACTTAGCAAGTTGTCCTCTTATCTAGAAAAAATAGAGATATCTTATCTAACAAAAATTGTTTGTTTGATTAGTTGTCCATGCTTTCTGGCACTTTGCGAATATCTTTTGAAATATGAATTCATGGATACTCTTTCCACTTATACTCTTTGACCCTGCACTTTATCTCTGATACTCTTTCACGCTGTATATTTATCATTTCGCTGTTGTAAAAAGGAAATTACAGCAGATAAATCAGCTAGCTGTCATTTTTATTTCTGATATACTTTGACTTTGGCCTTTCACCCTGATACTCTTTTAAACTAATACTTTGACATTAAACTGCTGTAAAAATATATTTCTTAGCAGTAAAAATTCAAAATCAAGTAATGTGTTATTTGTTTTCTTCTCAAACTGATTTCTTCATTTGCATTGTCTTTCACTGTTTGCCTCTTTGCTGCTATAATAAATCTATGAAGGTCTACCACTATTCAACATCTGGAATCTTCATAATTTTCAAATTTATGTAATTTTCACCTACTTCAGTGTACTTGGCAAAATTTGGCTTAATCACAAATAAGTGTTTGATTTCATTCTAAAGGAAGAATAAATCTTCAAGGTATTGAAGAACAACCTTCCCTGTAGGAGATCCCCATGGCAGCTGCTTTTTCACCTGTTCTTTGGCATGATCTCTGATATTCTTATCATATTCTTTCTGGTCCATTAAATTTTCATTGAAAACATGTATGTCTAGGATACCAGCTTGTCTTAGCATGGTATACTTAGCTAAAACCTTGGTGATGGAAAAATTCATAGCATCACATTTTTCTTTCAAGTTATTCATCAAATTTTTCTTTGTCAATAAATTTTTGATCTGAAATTTAGCTTATTTTCTATCTTGTATCTTCAATTCCTCTAACTCAATCCTATTCTTACTGTTTAAGAAGGTAATTAGCCTCTGTGCCTATGCTGGTTTTTCTGCTAATTCTTCTATAGTATTTTGTATTTCATTTTGAGCTACCAGAAGGAGGTCCCTTTGTTTATATATTACTGAATCGATGGCCATTGAAGATGTATGGCCTCAATGATGTTGGTCCATAGATGATTACTTACGTAAGAAATCTGTGTGGTAAAACTCAAATCCTTCTAAAGATTTTTGACTTGTTCTTCAAGCCTTTTGGCTTTTTGTTCATAATTATTAGCATTAATTAATGGTGTTTTATTGGATGCCTTCATAGCCTGAATTTGTTTCTTCAAACTTTTGATTTTAATTAGTTTTCAATGTCATTTCTTCCATTGCTTTGACAATTTTCCTTGCATCATTTGTATGTTGCATTTGTGATGTTGAGGATTCTGTTTGGGAAGTAACAATTGATTGTACTGACACTGCAGTTGCCAGTGGCTCTTTGGGTGCTAACTTATCTCCCAATGTAAAAGGAACAATAGCTGTAACAATAGGAATAACTGTGGGAATGGTGGAAGTTTCTGTTTCCTTCACAATTTCCTTTTCTTTCATTAGTAAATCCAATTGGCTTTCCATGTCCTTGATTTGAGCAGCAAGCTTTATAATCAACTGCATCATGTCTTCTTTCTCTTTTTGTTCCTGAAGTATTTCATTTATCTGTGGGTGCTCACTCTGAGTAAGTTTTAATTGTTTCCTCAAAGCAACAATGTCATCATTTTTCTTTTTTATTAATACTTCTGCAGCTTGTACATTAGATGGGTCCACTCCTATTTATAGAATCAAATCTTCTAATGCTTTTATTCTAAGATCCTTTTCATATAATGAGCCTTAATAAAGCTTCATCTGATCTTGAAAGTTGATGATAGTATTTTGCAGATCAGTTACACTCATAGATTTTGTCACCACAGTGGAATATAACATTTCTAAGCTATGCTTGTGGAATTCTATCTGATGCAACTCATGTACCTTTTCAATATCTACTTCAAATTCCTTCTTTTTGTAGTCAACCACTGTTTTAGGAGTTGAAGCAGTAGGTTGTAAATAGGACACGATCATTTTATTTGAAGAATAATCAAATGTTGAAAGCAATCTATCTTGGTTTCCTATCTTCTTCTTGAGGAATTGAGAATAAATCTCACTTTTAATCTCCTCATTCCTTTGTTTGATTTTTTTATATCTATCCTTAATATCCAAATCCTTCTCTTCTGTTATTTGAGAAGAAGAAGTTTCCATATTCACCTATTTTTCAATCACTTGGGTCTCTTTTCCTTTGGAGACTGCTTGTTCTCTTTCAATTTCTGTCAATGTCTCCTTTATTATTGTAGTTGCCTCATCATTACTAACCTCTGGTTCATATTCCACTTCAATAAGTTTTTCATTGCCAATGGAACCAAATCTTAGCCTTTTATTGTAGATGAGTTTAAATTTTGTATCTGTGGTAGTTTTTGTTGTATAGGCACCCTCCTCTCTGGCTCTTTTGTTTGAATTTTCTAGCTCTTTAAAAGTTACCACAGCAAGTTTCGTACCTACATTTTCTATTGGTTGTGTATTTGTAGTCAAATCAACCAATGTATTCTCTTGCCATTCTTCCTCATTAGCATACTTTTCAATATTGGTTTTTTTTTCATGTATAAATGGAGTTAATTTTCACTTAACTTTGATACTGTTCAATAGACCTTGGGGGTCATAATTCCAAGGAAAAATCGCTTGGAATTTCAATCCTAACAACCTGTTTTGTATCTCTTTCTCAGCATATCTGTTATTCACTATAAATGGACCAATCTGATTTTTTAGTTTAAACTGAGTCTTCTTTTTGGATGCCATGAAATTGATGGCATCTGAATTCAACACCTCTCTTAAATATTCCAAAGCAAATACTCTTACAGTTAAAAACTTAGGTAGCTTATAGGGAAGAAAATTGGTTCTAAAGATTCTTAGTTCAGTGTGCTTCTCATATAAGTACCAATCTCCCATTTTACATTGTTCTGACAGCTGTAATATTCTTTTCATCTCTTCATTTATTCTAGGTTGTTCTGACTTATGAAGTAAATTCATTGCTGGCCTGATAAATAAATCAGTAAAGTCTGTATAATTATATTCGTTTCCTTCCTTTCTTAACAAATATTTCCAAAAAACAACTGATAGAGGCTGGCCCTCCACATTCATCTTCTGCAGTGCTGTAGGAAAATGATCTGCTTGTGAAAATAAGAACAAATGGAATAAATAGGAGGAATATCTAAACACCCCTTCAGTGGGTAGCATTGTCAACTGGTGGTGTATGGAATCAACAATAAATCTGGCAAAATCAAAGACCATAGCAGGAGGCTCACCAGGGGATAGAGTGGATAAAAGTCCAAGGATAGACTCATCAGTAAAGTATCCTAAGATGAAGGATAACATTGAAATAACATTTCTAGAACCCTCTGGAAATTTGGAAGTGGAATATGGAGGATTCAACTTTGGGATATCCACATGACTGGGCATGAAGTTCTAGAAAATCATGAATCTTTTAGGGAAATCTATCCCTAAATATAATTGAGTCAAGGCTTCAATGGATAATGGGACTGCCCTTGGGTCAAATTGTAACTGCAAAATTTCATTAATTGACTCAATAGTGATAGAAAAGAGGATCTCCCTGTCATTATTTACAATGGACCTTTGATCAAGGACATAATACTTCTGGCATAGTCTTATTATGTCCTAACCAATATGTGTCACTGGAACAATATATTTAGGTAATTTTGTATCCCAGAGGGGCATTTCTTCTTTATCTAAAAACTTTTCGTGACACCAATTATGTACTTCTAATAGATTGAATTCTACTAGAGGATCTACGATTTTATAATCCAAGTCAAATAGAGGGGTAATTTCTTCACTGGATACAGGAGGTTGAAGAGGATTTACAGTGACCTTGGCCTTAGCAGAAATAACAGTAGTGGACTTTGGAACTTTTACTGCATTAGTTTTAGGGGGTTTTGACCCTCCAGGCTTAACAGGCTTTGATCCTCCAGCCTTAGGTGTGAATTTATTTTTTGTCATTTTGAATGAACTATAACAAGATTATACAATTTTCTATAGCGAATTTTTCTTCAACAGAGGGTCATTGAGCAATTTGATGGGCAAGGATGATAGTAAGGGGAAATTCAATGCTCAATTTTGGAATTTTAGGGCACAAGAAATAGCTTAAGACGGAAAACGCAGGTTTTTTGAATGAATGGGACTGTAAAAGGGGTTTTAAGGTTTTCAATGAGTTTTAAAACCTTTTAAACCGTGGAATTTGTCTTTCAGGAGTCTTTGACTGAGAAATTGGTTTAGAAATGATATTTGCAGTAAATGGAAATTTCTGGAAAAAATGGCAAGGGTTTGCCATGTTTTTCCAAGGTTTAGAACACAACAAATGGGCAATTTCAGTCTTTATATCCTAGTTGGTACAATTTGTGGTCGAAATTGTGAAATTTTCAGGTCAAATTTAAGAAAATACCTAATTTACAGGTATCTGGTTGCTTTGAGAAGGATTTTTGATGATTTGATAGTTCCTGCAACGCTAATGTAGAGAAATGGCTTCAAAATAGTCTTCAAACAAGGTTCGTTGGTTGAAATTGAGTTTAAAATGGGAAATCAGGGCTTGAAAACGCAGCGGGAGCTTCTGATAACAACGGGAATGTATGTAACAGTTGGGCATGGTATACAACAAAAATGAAAACATATAACAATGGTTTTATCGTTTGTTATAAATCTTTAAAATATGTCATAAATTAGAGCCAAATCGCAAGAAGGAGCGATTTTTGTTTTGCGAAAGTAAAAAACCATCAGTAGTTTTCGCAGTGGGTTTGGGTGGCAAAATGATTTTCCCCAATCGAATGTGATCGTATCGGGAGATGACACGTCGCAGGAGGCAGTATGCGAAAAACAACCTATTTCACACTCGATTGGGTGTTCGGTGGTCGATTAGTTTGTGGACGCGAAACTGGACATCCACCGTTGAATCTGGAAAGAGCGAACGAATGGGCAAGATGTGATGGGAAGATGTAGGGAAACGTTATGGTGGGGCCCGGGCATCTTTATGCAATGGTGCATTATAAATATAACAAACCTTTTTAAAAATAAACTTTATAACCAAGATTTTAATATATAGAATGATTTATATATATGCAGGGTATAATGCAAAAGATTTTATCAGGAAATGTTTATATATAAAGAGATTTTATAGATATGGTTTAGAATGTGCGTGAGGCGGGATGTGGAGTTAACCATGATTTAAACTAGGAAAAATGGGACTTTAACCTGGGCTTAATTCTTATGCAGGGAAAATAACGATGTATTTACAAAGGCTTTGGGGGAATAAAGTTTAGTTTGAATTAAACTTTATAATAAGCATGGAAGTATTTTATTTTATTATATAGTTTATTAAACCATGAGGGCTTAATAACTATAGTGGGGAAGGATAGTTAAATATGGTTAGTTTTAGACCAAAGGGGGTGTTTTGTGGGTTTTTAATTTAACATGTGGGTAATTTACTTTGTTCTAAAATCTTATAATCGTGGGTTTTTGGGAATATTAAAATACAAGGAGTTATAATAATAGGATGAGGTTATGTTTATAGGGAATTAATAAAATAAGTTAGAGGTAAATATGACTTAGGAAAATGAAAACACCAAAATATATTCATATAACTAAGTAAAGGGAAGATGTAAAAAAGCAAAGCTTTATCATTTGTAATTTGACAACTTTGACTAAGAATATAATATTTTTGGAGGGCTTTTATGCTTTTATGAATGAAGGAAATTAGTCAAAGGGGATTTTCTGTTTTCATTAAGTAAAAAAGGTCTTTACTTATGAACTTTGAAGTGAAAATGGATGAATGTAGGTTTAAATGATGACAATTAGGGATTAACATAGAAATTCAACACTTTTAACTTAACAGTCATTGAGCCTTGGGTCCAATCCCAACTGAAGTCAGAGAAATGCTCTGAGCCTCTTTGACTGAACTTCTAAAATGCAAAATAACTATAGGGGAGGGGAAATTAGTGATTTTTTCCTAGTGAAAAGTATTTACATGATTTTCCCACTTCTTTCTACCTACCCAACCTTTAATCTAACATTTTTTCTTCCATTTTGCAGGTGCATTTGAGCTAGAAACCTTGAACATTTTATTGTTTTGAAAGCAATAAAAACTATCTAAATCTACCTTATATCATTTGAGGGCTCAGATTAAATTGATGAGCTCCTCTTTATTCTCTACCTAACTACTAATTAGTCAGGATTAAATTGTTTGACTAATTTTTATTCACTATTCTACAACAATAAAATTTAAACATGACAGGTCAAGATTAAGCAGTTCAACTCATTATGGATTATGGCATTTATTGACACTCTACCATAATCAATAGTAACAAAGTAAAAAGTAGTGGCATTTTGACTTGCACACTTTCTAGTTTTATTTCTTTTTTCTTTGGGTCATATTATTTTTTCTAACTCCCTTGATCATTCTTTTAGGACTTTTACCCTCTTTTTGATTTTCTATTTTTTCTATTTTTTAGAAAATATGGGAAAACAACTTGCAGAAAGCAAAGTATGTACATATTTACAAGACTATCATAAGTCAATTCCAAATTATGAATCCTATACTTATAGGAATCTGACAGCGGCTTCACATGGGGATGGCATTTCCTCGTGAAATGTGAAGAACTATAAGATTAGTAGCCATTCATTTAACCATGATGATTCTGTAACTGTCTTATGATTTCTGCAAAAAATCATACTTATGATATTTTACTCTTCAAAGCTTAGGGCCTTCACTCCAGGCTTCAGCTTTTCAGAAGAAAATATCGAATCGAATCTACACACTTGCACTGAATATTTACAATGATGTAAAGAAAAAGTAACTGAGACTAACTAGCTGTTAACTCAGAAGAAAAGTAGTGTTTAAGCATTCTACCATTAACTGGTCCATCTTGCACATCATTTCCATCTAAATCCTTGATGAAGAAAGCATTGTTACCCCTGTATCCATAAATTTCATAGGGTCCTTTCCATAGAAATTCAAACTTTCCATGCTTACCTTTTTCTTCTCTCCTGGTATCCCATTTTAACACCTTATCTCCAATGGCAAAGTCATATTCTTTAGTTCTTTTATGAAACATTTTATTGATATTTTCATGAATAACTTGAGATTTTTCATATACTTCTTCCCTAGTATGTTGCAGATGAATGGACTGATTTATCCTTCTCTGTATATCATTGAGTTCTACTTGTGATTCTTGGATAATTTTTATTACTAGAACACCTAAAGATGATGGGAAAACTGCATCCATCCCATATACAATCTGATAAGGAGATGTTCCAATTGACTTCTTGGCAGTAAGTCTATCTGCCCATAAGGCATAGACTAACTTTTTATTCCAAGTTTTCTTATTTTCTTCAAGTAGTTTTTTGATAATATTCACAAGGCTTTTCTTTGAAGACTCAGCTAGGCCATTACCCTGAGGGTAATAAGAAGTAGAGTGGCCCAGGGTAATATGGTACTTGTGACATAAGGCAATCATTTTCTTGGATTTAAAGGCTGCTGCATTATCAGTAATAATTTTTTGTGGGCATCCAAATCTAGATAAAAGGTTGTTTTCTATGAAAGATATGATGACTGAGTCAGTGGC
The DNA here is from genome assembly GCA_034641835.2 of Pinus albicaulis. Lineage (NCBI taxonomy): Eukaryota > Viridiplantae > Streptophyta > Pinopsida > Pinales > Pinaceae > Pinus > Pinus albicaulis. The sequence goes on along the minus strand of CM076578.1, from coordinate 926,876,551 downwards.
TTGTCTGGTTGGGGTGGATTCAATCAATTTGGTGAGATAATATGTAGCATTCAAGATCCACTTATGTTGGCCAGAGGATGGAGGGTGAATTTCTCCAATGAAGTCTAAACCCCATTGTTGAAAAGGCATCTTAGTAGAAATAGGTTTGAGTGGTAAAGGTAACAACTTCCTTTTTCCTTCAAAGATCTGACATTTGTGACATAAAGTAACAAATTTTTTCACATCCGCAAATAAGGAAGGCCAATAGAAACAACCCTAAGAATCTTATTTGTTGTGCTTTTCTAGTATAAGTGTCCTCCACAATCACCTGCATGAAATTCTCCAAAAATTTTCTCAGCTTCTGATTTCAGTACACAATTCAATAAAATCCCACTTTGTTCTTTCTAATAAATCATTTTATCTAGAATACAATATCTCATTGCTTTAAGTTTGATGAATCTAGCTTTTGTTCTAGTTAATCTAGGAGGATCTTGTAAATTTTTCAGTACAAAGATTATATCTGAGTACCATGGTGAGTCTAGAAGGGCTTCATTGATCAATGGAATCACCATCTCTTCCTGGTCATCAACCTGGGAAATAAAATTTATATCTAGAGCATTACAATTGGATTCAGCCATTAACCTGGCTAAACCTTGTCCTTTTAAGAGCTTGTTTAGTTTAATCTCTATGTCATATTCAAGGATAGTGGCTCATCTTGTATTAAAATATCTTTGACTACATAATTGGGGACATAGGCAATAATGTGGGAGTAAAGAATGTACACTCTGAAATATCTTATGGCTTTAACCAAGGCTAAAGCTTGTTTTTCCATTATGTTATATCTCAAAGGTGCATCTCTAAGGGTTTTACTGAAAAATGCTATGGGCTGTTCAAAACCTTGGTCATTTTTCTGCAGTAGAACTGCATCTATGATATGTTCTGACGCAAATGAAAATATTATGAAATCTTTCTTGAAGTCTAGGTTGATTAGAACTGTTGTTTTTGTTAAATCATATTTAATAGATTTGAATGACTATTTTTCTTCAACCGTCTATTTTAAAACAGAGTCCTTTTTTAACATGTTATTCAATTCTTTGATGATTTCTGCTAGATTAGAAATAAATCTCCTTAAAAATTTAATTTTACCTAAAAATGCTTGTAACTCCTTAATGTTCCTAGGTGGTTGAATTTGCAATATGGCTTATATCCTTGTTGGATCTATCCTAATACCTTCCTTCGAAATTATGTGTCCAAGTAGTTTTCCTTCTTTTAGTCCAAAATGAGTTTTCTTAGGATTTAATGATATACCAAATTTTCTACACTTAATGAAAACTTGTCTCAGATGATCCAAATGGTCATTATTTTTCTTAGAAAAAATGGTAATTTCATCCAAATAAATAACCAAAAATTCATGTATTTCTTTAGCAAAGGCTATATCCATAGCCCTCTGAAAGGTAGCTCCAGCATTCATCAAACCAAAAGGGATTTTCACATACATGAAAGTGCCCCAAGGAGTGGTAAAAGTTGTCTTGGGTTGGTCTTCTTGTTGGACAAGTATCTGGTTATATCCTAAGAAACCATATAATAAAGAAATCCTGGAAGATCCAGCTACCCTTGGTAAAATATGGTCCGTCTTGGGTAAAGGGTAATTGTCTTTCAATGATACTTTATTGAGAATTCTGAAATCTACACATAATCTAATTTCACCAGTTTTCTTTCTTGTAGGTACTAAGTTAGAAACCCAATTAGAATATCTTATTGGTGCAATGATTTGGGCATCATACATGCGTTTAACTTCTTTTTCAATCAAAGGTAATAGGACAGGATTGATCCTCCTCAATTTTTGTCTAAATGGTTTTTGATTATATTTTATAGGAATCTTATGTTGAATTATGCTTGTATCATATGATTTTAAATCTTCATAACTCCATGCAAAGACGTATTGGTATTCCTTTAAAAGTTCCATCTATTTTTATTTTTCTTGAGGGGGTAAAGATTTTGACAATTTGATCATTTTTGGTTTTGTTTCTTTCCCAATGTTACACTCCTCAATGTCAAACTCGATTGGTTCCATTTTATGATTTTTGGGCACATCAATGGAATCAAACAAGTCCTCCAAAGAAGTTAGACCCTTAGGTAAAAAATTATCTTTTAAATCTAGCATCTCAATTTCATCTTCAATTATTTTCTCTATATCTACTTTCTCTAAGTTATCTATGTCAGATTGAGTAAATACAATGGGCTTGGTAAGTTTATGCACATCTATGTTATTTATTTCACAATTAACATCTAAATCTATATTACATTCTGAATCTAAATTATCATTTGTGTATATCATAAAATTTTGAAATTCATCCTCACTATTCAGGAAATGGTAAATATGTTCATCTTCAGAGAAAATCTGCCAGTATTTGACATTATCAGGGACAATGGGTCTATATTTAACTTCAACAGTATATCTATGTGTTGGTTGAAAAGGTAAGTTACATGTGCTAGCAAAATTTGCTAGGCAATGTGCTTGCAAATTTTGTTTTCTTGGAATGGTAGCAAACTTACATTCTAGTAAATCATCACATAAATCAACTGTTGCATCTCTATATCTAGCTAATCTAGGATTATGAACAGAATAATCTCCATTTACTTGTTTAATGATTAACTCTAAATCTCCCATAATTAAAATTCTTTGACCTCCTAAATTTTTGATGATTTGAAGGCCTAAGATAAGTGCCTCATACTCTACCATGTTGTTAGTGCATTTGAAGTTGAGTCTAAAGGCATGTCCTTCTGAATGAATGGTCTCAATGTTTTTGATCCACACTCCATCTTCTTCTCCTGACTTATTCACTGAGCCATCAAAGTCTAAGTGCCAAAGGGCTTGATGAAAAATGTTATCATTGTTCAGTGTAAGCTTTATGTCAATTAATTCTGTTTGGATTTCATTATTATTAGAGTTACATAAAATGAAAGAATCAAGATCAGTTGGTGTTGAGTAAATTGGGTAATTTATTGATCTCTAAGCATTACTAACCATGTATTTCATTAGAGTTTCTCTATAAAGTTTCTTAGGTTGTCCAAACACTGTTAAGGGGGCATAGCTCATGTCTAATTGTAGAGAACCCTGCAACCTAGCTCCCCATGAGCGAGAAATAAGCATACCATATTTTGGTGGGATATCAGCTACTACAATATCCATGACCATACTTTTACCAAGATATTGAATGAAATTGACACATAAGTCTTTTATAAATCCTATGCATTTGACCTTGCTTGAATCAAAAGAGAATAAATCTTTGTAAGGCCTTGTTATTTTTGAATTCAGAGTTTCCATGATGGCCTTTGGAATTAAATTGTGGGAAGCTCCTGAATCTAACATTGCATTACGGAGAATTTGATCGTGAATAGTAAGGCTTATATAGAAGGTAAGAACTGATCCATCTGAATGTTTACCATTAACACCAGGGCCAAAAATTAATTCAGGCTGATCATCATTTAAATTAATATAATCTTCACCAACATTCATATTCAAAGTTTCAGTAATTGTTGATTTATACACATCATTTTTTACCAATTTTATCAATGGAATTGGTATCTTTAACTTTTCTATTTCAGTTTGAATGTTAAATGCTGGTTGAGATTTACTAATTTGAATTAGTTCATCTTTTGTGACAGTTATCTGAGTGGGTTTTTCAGGTGTTTTAGAAGATGTACTCTTATCTTGAGTTGTTCTTTTATTTTCTTTTTGAGTTTCTTGACTCTTGTTGTCTTTAGTTCTCTTTTCAAGGATAGATTCAAGGGCAACAGGAGTTTTTTCAGACTTTGAAATTTTAGAAGTTTTAGTGTTAACAGTTTTGGGATTTGCTGATTTAAAATCAGCAAGATTCTTCTTAGGATCAGAAATTGTTGATTTTGCTGAATTAGGGGCTTTAGCATTGTTGGCCTTTTGGGAATTATTGGAGGATTGAGCCACTTCTTCAGTAATGTCTACAATTTTTGGACTTTGAATTTTTTGGGGACTGGGAGGAATGGAATTCTACTTGTTTTCCCTTGGGAGAATTTGAAAATCTTTGTTTTTGGTGCTTCTACATTTTTTTTGGTTTGATTTTGAGAAGTGTTTTTTGTAGAAGGTTCAGTGTTTTTTCTGTTTTTAAGGTTATACTGACTGTGAATTTCATTAATGGCGAATTCATAGCCTTTTTTGAAATCAAAGGATTCACTAGATTCTACTTTGAGTTGTTGAAGCTCAAAAAGTTCTTGATCCTCCCGAGTGAGGAAAATAGTGTTTTCTTCATCTATCCCCATTACTATATTGATGTCATCCTCATCTTCATCATTATTTTGAGAACTTTCAACATAGTTCTCTTGGAATGGGGGGCCTAATGTTTTGATATGGAGAGGGTTCTTTACCTTTTCCAGGGTTATTGTTTTTTCTGTAGTTGGGATTTATGATTTGGGTTTGGTATCCCATTGTGGTTTTTTCTCAATGTTGTCTAATCTTTCAACTACTCTTTCTAAAGTTTTAGAAAAAAGGTCAAATTTACCGTCTAAGTTTGAATTTTCTTCTTTGATTGTGACTCTTCTTTCATTCCTAAGTCTGGCTTTTCTAGCTATAATATTAATTTCTACACTAACAACATCTAATTGGATTTGTTCTAATGTTTCAGCATTTCTTTCTCTTAGTTGGTATGCCATATCTGGATCAAATCCATCAGGGAATTTTAGAAGCATAGAATATGGTGTAGGTTTAAGATCTACTGAAATAGAATTGTAGACACTGTTGTATCTAGTGCAGTAATCCTGAACAGACTCATTAGGATCTCTTTTTAAAGAATCAAACTCAGATAAAATTTGCAAAGGGTTCTTTTTCTTTTCCCATTTATTCTGAAATTCTCTATGAAATTCAGTTAAATTACCTATACTACCAGGATTTAAATTCCCAAACCATTTCTTAACTTCCCCAGTTAAAATTTGAGCAAATAACGTCATCTGAACATCTGATTCATCTATTTCGTAGATTTCATAATAGTTTGTCATTCTAGTAACATGTTGTTGAGCAGTGAATTGTGACAAGCCATCAAATAAAGGTATATTCTTCTAATAATATTGGGGCATATCATGAAGGTTTTGAGGCAAAACAAGGGGTGCATATCTAGCAGCCATAGCTTGAAGCTTAGCTGAGCTAGGGGGTGTTAGAGTCGGTCTCTTCATCCCTCCGTCAGAGATCAAAATCTCTTTTGTTGCTTTTCATTTTAGGTGTCTCATTCAGTTTAGTCATCTGCACTCCATTAGGAGCATGGATCATCTGACGGAAGGGTCTTTTCACTCATATCTCTCATGTCATGTACCTACCGTTCCGTTTCTGTTCATCAAAATCAATTTTAAAGTCATTTACAGTGATGTTTTCCAAAGAGTCATTTTAGGGTTTTTAGGTCTCATTAGGTCTAGGGTTTCGTTAATTTAGTCTTCAAAAATTTCTAATAATGTCATCAGGCACACGAGGGAGGCTCTAAATAAGTTTTCATTGCAATAACTTCATCGTTATAATGCTTGATCATGATTCTTCTTCAAAACTCTGTTTTGAAGAAAAATCGTCAATTTCGTTTTTTGTAATAAATGTAATGTTATTTTCAAAAAAAATTCAGTTGTAAAGTTCTTCAGGCGCAGCCCTGGTCACCTTTGTCGAAATCCCATGCCATATATCCCTGCAAAAAATAGACAAGAGATTCATCATCATTTCAAAAAATCAAAGGAAACAAACAAAAACAGAGTTTATTTTAAAAAGTGCAAAGTGCCAAAGTCTGCAACATTAGAAAGTGGGTTTTCTAAATCAAAAATCAAATTCCATGATATATAAGATATTTTTGGTGTTTAAACAATCCATTTGCATGCCAAAGACAAGAGTGAAGCCGAAGAAAATCGTGGAGGGCGAAATCAATGTTTGGAGGCCGGAACTGTGGGTGAGTTTACCTGCGCGGCGCATTGGGTGGAGGTTGTGGCGCACATAACGGTCACGGTGCATAGGGCCATTTTTCTCCATGCAAATTCGAACTGGTGCGGCACACACAACAAGCGCGACGCACTGGGTTGTGCGCGTGGCACATTGGCCCGAAACAAAAAATTTCTTGCCATCTCTCTCAAATTTCAAAATGAATTGGTCCCATTTGCTCCAAGTAAGTTCAAATCATCTTGCAATTGCCATTAATCAGTGTTTGGTGTTGTTTGAAAGATTGGTTTTGAGAATTTGAATGCCAAACTATAAACCCTATCCTCTTGTTGAAATTGCTTTCCTAGGGTTTTGAAATTGGCGTTTTAAAAAGTAATTTTGGTGCCAAAATTGTTCATTTCCCATCTGGTTCATCCCTCTCACTGTTATACTCTCAATACAAGCCCCATTTTACTATCCTTAAATCATTTTCCTTTCCTATCACTTTCCATTCCCATTGCATTTGTAAAAAATTCCCAACACCCCAAGTTCCTCAAATAGTCAAGTGGATGTCCCTTATCCCCAATTTTGTCAAATCAAAAGCTTTCAAAAGGCAAAATACCACTTGACAAGACTTTAGTGTTCCTACTGTCCTAATTTTCCTACAGTCCCTCCCCTTTGACACATATTTGGCATTAAAACAAAAAACACCCAAATTCTCATTTTCATCTCATACAAGCTAACATACACCTTACATTAACCTTGAGTACCATGGAGACAGACACTGATACATCATATGATAGAGATAGTGATTCTACCACTGAGCTACATGCACTAAGAAGGCCTCATAAAGGTGGCAAACATGTGAGAGAAGAGCCCACCTCATTGACTTAATTGCAGGCCTGCCCATTTTCCATGGCATGTTTTCGAGAGCAGTCATGCTATCAGTATTGTGAGATGATTGCTCGAATTCAGCATCATCAGGATTTGGCTCGGTTTTTTGTGTTACATTTGCATGATGGTTAGGTAACTCTTGCTGGTGTAAATTTCACTTTGACACTGGAAACCATTTCTCAAGCAACCGGGATACCGAATGTGGGTGAACAGTGGAACAAAAGATAGCAGGTGGACAGAGTGCATTATGAACCATACATCAGGCCTAGCTATGTGAGACAACTCAGCAGGGTATTCCCATTCCGGTTCCTAAAGGAATCCTATGCGCCTTTGATGAAACTTATTATCAGATACTTTAGTTGTGAGGGCCGGTTCTCACGCCTCTATGCATACCACATCAGGTTATTGATGCATTTCACTAGAGTGAGGATGATGAACATACCTTATTTCATGTGTCGGAATATCGAGAGGATGACCATGCATGTGCAGAAGAAAAATCCCGAGCAGCAGTACAACAGTATTTATCACTATGCACTCATCAAGATCGTGGTTGTACATCAACTTGGATTGCAGGGCATTTCATGGGAGGATTTCATTTCCCGTGATTTCTTCACAGTTCCTCAAGTTCCTCCTGAGGTTTTTCATGAGCCAGGTGAACCTTCACATCAGCCTGAAGGTCACGAGACAGAGCCTATCGGTGTTCTAGTATATGTCACTTATCAGAGGGGCACCAGAGTATTGTTTGTAGCAGCCCGACGAGTACTATCTCCACCCGGGGTGGAAGGGGTCTCGTTGCCGTCATCAGTAGCATAGGTACAGGTACAGGACAGAGTTAAGAGGCATATGTAGGATGAGGGCCCTTTTAGAGGCCAGGATACTGATTTCATACTTATTGATGAGGATTTGAGCTCTCCAAGCTCAAAGTTGAGAGAGATCATTCAGGAGCAGAAGGCTGAGATAGACACATTGACCAATAAATTGCAAAGAACTCAATGCATCATAAGCTACCTGGAGCAGTGCAACAAATAGTTGGAGGATCAGCTGACAATCATGGAGTTGAAAACATCCGTTAGAACCGGCAAGCTGCCCAAAGAAGCCCAACAGAGATGACACCCATTGAGCGGGAGATTGAGGCTGACAGAGAGACTTGGCTTGAGAGGGTCAACATTCATCTTGAGAAGCTGTTGGAGAAGGAAAATAAGGAAAATAACATGCTCAGACACATGAATAACCATTATTGGGCGCGAAATCATGTTTGCAAAGCGAGGATCAGGATCCTGAATGCAAGGCTAAGGAGGGCACTAAAGCGTCGCAAAAGGCATGATAGACTCCAAATTTTGGCCGAAGCTTCTTTGGCCCAGCATAGTGCTTGATGAGGGACCTTTAGCCTAAATTTAAAAAAATTTGGGAAAAATTTTGTCAATTTTGAATTTTTGGGCCTAAACACAGATTTTCCTGCACGACGCGTAGCGCCACTTGGTGCGCGCTTATAATTGGCAGCTCTTCTGGAGGAAAAAATTGCTTTTTTGGATTTTTCATCAAAATTTATGCATGCCTATGGATTACCTAAGGATTTAATCAATTTCTGGGTTGCCTAAAGGGTCAAAAACACCCTAAAAATGGCCTTTCTACCACGTTTTGCACACACAGGAAGCAGTGTTGGGAGATTTGATTTTTGGAGGGGCAAATGGCAACCAAATCCAGAAATTCCACTTGGGTTGGAAAGTGGAAAGGTAGGGCTTTCCAACACGCTATCATACGCTCAATTTGGACTTCAGGAAGGCCCTCAAAATCAGCCTCAAACTTGTGTTACGCATAGAGATTTCAGGCGCGACGCATAGGGAAATTTGGCCTATTTTTCACTCAGCAGCTCAGAATTTCGCCTAGTTTTGGCTAGTTTGACTTTTTCATGTAACTCTTGATGTACCTTGATGTAATTTCATGACCATGATGTAATTTTGGAACATTTTTACTCATATTAGTAGATTCATTCACCAAAAAGTGAAATGTAAGTGAATGAATCAGTTTCCTATCATATAGAGACAAGTTGTTTCATTGCCTATTTTCCAGTTCCTAGTTTAGATATGGTTGAAACTACTCCTAGAATGATGAGCTCAACTCCTAGAGGAATGGGAATGAGTTAGGCTTGTCTCTATCTTGTAGTTCTTCAGTCATTTTCAGGGTTGGACACTTGGGATTGCTTGGCACTTCATTGTACATTTCATCTCTGCAATTTTGGCAAAGGAATAGACCAGGGTTTGCAGCACTCTTTGGGATCCATGTGGCTCTGTGTTTTGATGGTGTGTTTCTCTATGTGATTTTAAGTTCATTAATGTTTATGTGTATCATTTCCCTTCTCCTTTCTTCTTAAATTAAACAAACAAGTGATAAAGGTGGAATTAATTAGATTGCTTTGCTCTGCCTTCAGTTTTGTTTAATTTTCCATGTTTTCATCTGTTTGAAGAGGATTATTGAAAGTCTCTTTCCCTCTTTAGCTCCTCACCGGTCTAAACTATCCATTAATTCAATTCAAAGCATCAAAACAATTGCCTTCCTTGCCCCATTCAGAACTCTGCAAAAACTAGGTCTCATCCCCGGACCCAAAACTGCCTTTCCCTTTGATTCCAACAAAAACCCCCAAAATCAAAATCAAACTCCTTTCCTTATATACCTAGCCTAAAATTAGCTTTTATTTCAACTCATCTCAAGCCCCTTCGATTATTTTTGCTGAGATTGACCCGGAGAGAGCCCTCTCCTGATCTGGTAGGGCTAGCTACCAAACTGAGCGTGGTTTGATGTTACCCTGAACTCTGCCTTCTTTCAGCCTGAGGTAGATTTAGGAAATAACATAGTGGCGACTCCACTGGGGAAAAATGGTTTGCTTGTTAGTGTTATTTGTTTTATAAGCTACAGACGGAGCCTAAAGTTATGCCAGGTAGCCTTCGAAACGCTCTTTCTTTGCATTAGCGAAAGTAGATAAACACTGCTTCAGTCAATCTCCGGTCTAGTTTGTAAACATGACACTTGACTTGTAAATTTCCCCAGTACATCAGATCGTTTTAGAATTTTGGGTGATGAGTCTAGAATTTGATAGGCTGAACAAGTTGGTTTTGTCCCTTTGATTTTTGAAATTAATCCAAAACACTGGCTTCCAGAAGACATACCAGAGAAAATCTGGATCCCGATCCACCTCCAGTGTATGAGAATCCCAATTTGATTTCAAGAATCCTTCGTTGAGAAAGTCCCATGATTCCTCTGTTCAAATCTCATTCCTACCCTGCTGTGTTTGAATTCCTTGAAGATCTTGAGTTTGATGAACAATTTTAGTTTTCGTTGTTTGAGACTAAGTCTGAAAGTGCTATCGGTTCTACTGTCATAAATCCTGAGTTTATCAAGTATCTTGAAATTGAACAGGCTAATAGATCCATTGACAGTTACATTTTGAATATTCAAAACTCCATTGTGGCAACAAATATTCCTAAATTCATAGAGTCTGCATCCAAAACTCTTGGGCCATCAGCTGTTACTTCTGATTCACAATTTTATACCCAGCCTCCTTTCATTCCTACCATTCCCGTACAACCATCTATCCCTGATAAAAAATATGCAGTAGTATCGCCTCCATCCACACCACATACACCTCATACATCTACTGCTCCTACTCCGCCTATTTCCCCAAGACCGGTTATAAATCCACCAAGAGAAATGGATGCTAGATTCGCACCCCTTGTGTTGCCTCAAAATTTGGATGCTATGCCCGCTGATTATCAACGTAAGATCCCATTGTTTGATGGCACTCCTCAAAGTATCATTGCTCAGCAACATATTGATAGAATGGCAGACTTCTTTGATCGTCATGAAATTGATGCAGAAAATGTGACCATGAGATTGTTTGTGCAAACTTTTGGAGGTGAAGTGAGAAAATGGTTCAGAGCTTTGCAGCCTAGAAGTATTGCTACATTGGCTGAGCTTCAGAGACAATTCTTAGATTGATGGGAAGTAAAGAAATATCCTCTTCAAATCTCGTCTGAATATACCAAGATCAAGCGCAACGTAGGTGAGTCAGTCCAAGACTATTGTATTAGATTTAATGTGGTTTACAATGCAATTCCTGATGATTTAAGGCCATCTAGGAAGTCAGCTTTGCTTAAGTTTCCAGATGGTTTTGATCCGGACATGGCCTATCAATTAAGAGAAAGAGATCTGGCCACTTTGGAGGACATGCAGAAAATTGCAGTGAGTGTTGAAGCTAATTTGAATGATAAGAGAGCTAGATTGAGAGCAGAAAAGAAAGTAGTAATTAAGGAAGAGGATTCTACTTCAAATCAAGTACTTCACAAGGTGGAAAAGATGATTGAAATATTAACACTTGATAAGCCGGAACCGCAGATCAGAAATCGTAACTTCTGGGGCCAGTAGCAACCACAATTTAGGATCAAACAACGAGAGCAGCGAGCACAAGAACCACCAGTACAATAGCAGGTAAAGACTCCTTTACAGCAGAATTTTGTTGGTCCGAAATCAGATGATGAAGATAATGTAATAGGGGAAGATAATCACTTCTTTACACATGATAATATGCCAACCTTTATCACTGAAGATGAGGAGTATGTAGAAAACTCAGCTGTACAAAAGGATGAGGATTTTATCTTGGCAAATGAGGCAGCTCTTGAAGAAGAGTCAGATGAGTATCAGAGAGGTTATATGAATGATTTGTCTGCCCAGCAGCGACAATATTCACTTATAAATAGAGATGTGCCTATCAACCCAATCCAAAAGAGAAAGGAAGTTTCAGCACCAAAGAATGATGCACCCATTGCACAGAAGAAGGGAAAAGAGGTAGCTGATCCCATTACTAGCAAGTCTCTATCAGCAAATGAAAGATCTAATCAGCCAATTGTATCAAGGGAGAAAGCTGAAAAGAAGGATGTTCCAGTCAAAGAGGTAGAAAAAGCTTCAGTTTTTAACTTAGAGAGTGAAATAGCTAAGTTAAAAGTTTCCATTCCTTTGACTGAGTTAATGAGAAATAGCAGCGATAAGGGTCAGGTATCTAAAATTCTGAATTTCGATCCAATGTCTGATATGGTGAATGTGGAAGATGATCAACCTGAGTTGATATTTGGACCAGCATTGGATGGTGAGTCTCCCGATAGTGATGTGCCTCCTTTTTATATCAGCCTTACATTGCATGATTTTGTGTTACATAATGCCATGTTTGATTTTGGAGCTTCTCATAATCTCATGCCGAGGGAAATCATGGAGAAAATGGGGTTGGAAATAACTAGAAAATATCATGATATTTATTCTTTTGATTCCAGTATAGTAAGATGCATTGGGCTTATAAAATATTTGGTGGTTAGTTTAGATCAGATTCCGACCAAGAATGTTTTGTTGGATGTGGTTGTGGTGGATATTCCTCCTAGATTTGGCATGCTTCTTTCCAGATCTTGGGGAGCGAAATTGAAGGGAACATTGCAACTTGATTTCTCCTATGCTACCATTCCTGTGTTTGGTCAGATGAGAAGATTGTATCGGGAGAAAAAGATGAAGTATATGATCACCAGCAAGGAGAAACTAGTAAATCATCCTATTAATTATGTACATACATATTTAGAGTCTTTTGTTTTGTATTCAGATAGTTTCAATGATGTAAATAGTCAGTTAGTTGAAGCAGAAGACATTCCGGAGATCACAGAAAATTTTAGAGAGGTTTTGAAGAAAGAAAGGCAAGAACTTGAGAATTCCGCTGAGTAATCAACCTTCCGATAACAGCAAAAATTTGATGGATAGCAAGCAGAAATAACAGAGCAAACATAATTTCAGCACTTGGAAGAAGATGAATATGGTTTGTGGACCATGGATTTCGATGGTGCAGTAGGAAGTGATGGTGCTGGAATTGGTATTTGGGTACGCAGCCCTTTTTCCGCCCCAAATAAGGTACCGAGTAATGTAAGGGTCTGCTCTTATAAATTAGCATTTGATTGTTCGAATAATGAGGCAGAATATGAAGCTTTGATTGTTGGTCTGAAAATTCTTAGAAAGTTGAATGCTAAGAGGATTGCGGTATATGGCGACTCCGAGTTGGTAATTAAGCAAGTGAAGGGTGAATTCCAAGCTAAGCATCCTCAAATGCGGGCTTACCGAAATGCAGTTCTTGATATCTTGAAACTATTTTCAGACTATACTTTGACTTGTATCCCTCGTATTCAGAATGGTATTGCAGATGCATTTGCAAAGGCAGCAAGTAATTTGAAGATTCCGATGAACACAAGTAACAAGTTTGAAATTCATGTGAAACATCGTCCAACTATCCCGGACAATCAAAGGTATTGGCAAGTATTCCAAGATGATGATGAGATTGATGAATTTCTGCAAAATGAAGGCAAATTCAAAGATACTTCAATTGACATGGAGCATGATGATGGTGAGGCTGATGTGAAAATTAATCAGATGGAAGTATTGCAGCTAAAATATAATGTCATTCCTAAATTTTTGATACCTTTAGAAGAGCTTTTTGATCAAGATGACGTAGCTAGAAAACCAACCTTGCGGCCAACCGAAAAGGGAGTTGAAGATGTGAACATTGGATCAGCTGAAAATCCAAAGATGGTGAAATTGTCCAAAGCATTGCCATCAGAGGTAAAAGAAAAATATGTTAGTTTATTGTCTTATTTTTCTGATGTATTTGCTTGGGACTATTCAGATTTGAAAACGTATGATACCAATATAATTTAGCACACCATTCCAATTAAGCCAAATCAAAAGCCCTTCAGGCAAAAGTTGAGAAGGATAAATCCAAAATTGCTGCCCTCAATTGAGAAGGAGGTGAATCGATTATACAAGGCTGGTATCATTTTTCCTATAAGATTTTCAGATTGGATTTCCAATTTGGTTCCCGTACGCAAGAATATAGGTGAGATTCGTTTGTGCATTGATTTTAGGAATCTAAACAAGGTTTCTTTGAAAGACAATTATCCATTGCCCAAAATGGATCACATACTTCAGCCAGTAGTTGGAGCATCTCGTATGTTGCTACTCAATGGTTATTCCGAGTATAACCAAATTCTGGTCCATGAGGATGATAGAGAAAAAACAGCGTTCACTACTCCATGGGGAACATTCCATTGCTAAAATTCCTTTCAGTTTGAAGAATGATGGTGCGACATTTCAGCGAGCAATGGATATGGAATTTGCGAATGAGAAAGATGTTTTCTTAGTTTTGTATCTTGATGATTTGACAGTCTTTTCCAATTCTGATGAAGAGCACCTTTACCATCTGAAGATAGTTTTTCAGCGATGCAGAAAGTATGGTGTGTCACTCAATCCAAAGAAAATTTTGTTTGCCATGGATGAGGGAAAACTTCTTGGTCATATTATCTCAAAAGATGGCATCCGTATTGACCCAGCACGTGTTGAAGCTATTTAGCAAATTGACCTTCCCTGGAACAAAAAGGAGGTTCAGTCCTTCAATGGTAAGATGAATTTTTTACGCCGCTTTGTGCCTAATCTTGCTGAACATCTAAGAGAGATTACAAACATGCTTAATAAATATAACATAGTAAAGTGGACCGAGGAGGTGGTAAAGTCTTTCAATTTAGTGAAGTTGGCTCTTTCTTCAGCTCTGGTTTTGATAAGCCCGGATTATAATCAGGATTTTACTTTGTGTTCATTTTCTTCGGAGCATACTATGGCAACAGTATTAATGCAGAAAAGAGATGGGCATGAAAAACCAATTTCTTTTTTCAGCCGTGCTATAAGAGATGCAGCCTTGAAATATAACATCATTGAAAAGCAAGCTCTTGCTTTAGTGAAAGCGTTGAAAGATTTTCGAGTATATATTCTGCATTCTCATATTCTTGCTTATGTTCCTAATGCTGTTGTTAAGGATGTTTTAGTACAAACGGATCCAGAATGGAGACGAGGCAAATGAATTGCTACCTTGTTGGAGTATGATGTGGAGATAAAGCCTACAAATCTTATCAAAGGACAAGGGCTGGCTAAGCTAATGGCTGAGTCGAATTTGCATGCCTTGGACATCAATCTCATTGCTGCTATGTCCGAGGAGAATGAGAAAAGTTCATCAGTTCAGGTATCAGAAATCTTTGTGCTTTCTCCTTGGTATTCAGATATTGTATATGTGCTCCAAAATTTGTCACCACTTCCCGGTATGGCTAGAAACAAAAGTAGAACTCTGAAATTGAAGGGTGCTAAGTTTTGTATTTTGAATGATTCACTCTATTGGAAAGATCCCGGTGGTGTTTTGTTAAACTGTTTGGTGGAAGGAGAAGCAAAGCAGGTTATGGAGGATTTTCATAAGGGAGATTGCAAAGGTCACCTTTTTTGGAAAACAACGGCAAATAAGATTTTGAGAGCGGGATATTATTGGCCCACACTTTTTGCTGATGTGTATAAGACTGTCAAAAGCTGTCATGAATGTCAGATTTTTGAAGGGAGGCAGAAATTGCAGCCTTTGCCGCTTAAGCCCATTGAGGTAAGTGGTCCTTTTCAGCAATGGGGTTTGGATTTCATTAGCGAGATCCATCCCGCTTCTTCAGCTCAGTATAGGTGGATCCTCACAACGACAGATTATTTCACGAAATGGATTGAAGCGATTCCCACCAGGCAAGCTACAGATTCAGTAATAATTTATTTCCTTGAGAATAACATTTTGTCTCGTTTTGGTTGCTCGAATAAGTTAATCAAATATAACGCAACAAATTTCAAATCAAAAAAGATGATTGAGTTTTGTGACAAGTATAAAATCACTTTGGGACACTCAATCGCTTATCATCCACAAGGCAATGGATTGGCGGAGTCTTCCAACAAATCTTTGGTCAACATCATTAAAAAGTTGCTAGAAATAAACAAGAAAAGTTGGCATAAGAGGTTAGTCAATCCACTTTGGGCAGACCGAGTGAGTTAGAAGAAATCCATTGGTATGTCCCCTTTTGAGTTAGTATATGGAGTTGACACGGAGTTTCCTACCTCTCTCGTAGTTCCAGTGGTCAAACTTCTAAAGGAAGCTGGTAGTGAAGATGATCATATGAAAAGAAGAATAAATCAAATGATCCATTTGCAGTAGATGAGAGAAGAGGTTTTCCAAAACACATTCAAGCTGCAAGAGAGAATTCAGAAAATGTATGACAGAAAAGCAAAGGCGGACAAATTTCAATTGGAAGAAGTGGTGCTGAAATGGGATGCAAGAAATGAGGAAAAGGGTAAGCATGGTAAGTTCAAAAAAATCTGGAAAGGACCCTTTAAAATTGCTGCATATCGGGTTCAGAATGATTTTCTTCTGAAAGAGATGAACGGGGAAGATTGTCCAGGAGGGCTGGTCAATGGTCGGCTGCTCAAGCAGTATCATTTCTGAGATGTTTTCTGCTGTTTAAATTGTCACTTTACATACCATTTATTTAAATTTCATTGCAAGTGTGTGCTGTGATCTTTTCGTCAGTTTGGGACCCAAAGTGAAGGCTATAATTCTGAAGATTGATTTCAGCTTTGGTTTGAGTTTGTCGAGTCAGGTTTTTCAGTCATTTCAGTTTCAAAATTGAGTCAGTTTGAGTCAAATTTTCAGTTAATAAATGATTCAAGAGTCTTGTGTTGATTTGTCGAAGTTAGGGACTCCATAGCCCAATGGATGAAGGCACTGCCTAATTTCCCAGAAATATGTAGTTCTTGGCACCTCCTAGGAGCTACCATCCCCATTGGATCCAATGTTAGAGTCGGTCTCTTCATCCCTCCGTCAGAGATCAAAATCTCTTTTGTTGCTTTTCATTTTAGGTGTCTCATTCATTTTAGTCATCTGCACTCCATTAGGAGCATGGATCATCTGAAGGAAGGGTCTTTTCACTCATATCCCTCATGTCATGTACCTGTTGGTCTGTGTCTGTTCATCAAAATCAATTTTAAAGTCATTTACAGTCATGTTTTCCAAGAGTCATTTTAGGGTTTTTAGGTCTCATTAGGTCTAGGGTTTCGTTAATTTAGTCTTAAAAAATGTCTAATAATGTTAGAAGGCACATGAGGGAGGCTCGAAATAAGTTTTCATCACAAAAAATTCATCGTTATAATGCTTGATCATGATTCTTCTTCAAAACTCTGTTTTGAAGAAAAATCGTCAATTTCGTCTTTTGTAATAAATGTAATGTAATTTTAAAAAGTTTTTCAGTTGTAAAGTTCTTCAGGCACAGCCCTTGTCACCTTTTCCAAAATCCCATGCCAGCTATCCCTGCAAAAAATAGACAAGAGATTCATCATCAGTTCAAAAAATCAAAGGAAACAAACAAAAACAGAGTTTATTTTAAAAAGTGCAAAGTGCCAAAGTCTGCAAAATTAGAAAGTGGGTTTTCTAAATAAAAAATCAAAGTCCATGATATATAAGATATTTTTGGTGTTTAAACAATCCATTTGCATGCCAAAGACAAGAGTGAAGCCGAAGAAAATCGTGGAGGGCGAAATCAGTGTTTGGAGGTCGGAACTGTGGGTGAGTTTACCTACGCAGCGCATTGGGTGGAGGTCACAGCGCACATAATGGTCGCGGCGCATAGGGCTGTTTTTCTCTATGCAAATTTGAACAGGTGCGGTGCACACAACAGGCGCGACGCAGTGGGTTGCATGCGTGGCACATTGGCCCGAAAAAAAAAAAATTCTTGCCATCTCTCTCAAATTTCAAAACGAATTGGTCCCATTTGCTCCAAGTAAGTTCAAATCATCTTGCAATTGCCATTAATCAGTGTTTGGTGTTGTTTTAAAGATTGGTTTTGAGAATTTGAATGCCAAACTATAAACCCTATCCTCTTGTTGAAATTGCTTCCCTAGGGTTTTGAAATTGGAGTTTTAAAAAGTAATTGTGGTGCCAAACTTATTCATTTCCCATCTGGTTCATCCCTCTCACTATTATACTATCAATACAAGCCCCATTTTCCTATCCTTAAATCATTTTCCTTTCCTATCACTTTCCCTTCCCATTGCATTTGTAAAAAATTCCCAAGACCCCAAGTTCCTCAAACAGTCAAGTGGTTGTCCCTTATCCCCAAGTTTTTCAAATCAAAAGCTTTCAAAAGGAAAAATACCACTTGACAAGACTTCAATGTTCCTACTGTCCTATTTTTCCCACAGTCCCTCCCCTTTGACAGATATTTGGCATTAAAACAAAAAAAAACCCAAATTCTCATTTTCATCTCATACAAGCCAACATACACCTTACATTAACCTTGAGTACCATGGAGACAGACACTGATACATCATATGACAGAGAGATTGATTCTACCACTGAGCTACATGCACCGAGAAGGCCTCGTAAAGGTGGCAAACATGTGAGAGAAGAGCCCACCTCATTGACTCAATTGCAGGCCTGCCCATTTGCCATGGCATGTTTTCGAGAGCAGTCATGCTATCAGTATTGTGAGATTATTTCTCAGATTCAGCATCGTAGGGATTTGGCTCGATTGTTTGTGTTACATTTGCATGATGGTTAGGTAACTCTTGCTGGTGTAAATTTCACTTTGACATCGGAAACCATTTCTCAAGCAACCGGGATACCGAATGTGGGTGAACAGTGGAACAAAAGACAGCAGGTGGATAGAGTGCATTATGAACCATACATCAGGCCTAGCTATGTGAGACAGCTCAGCAAGGTATTCCCATTCCGGTTCCTAAAGGAATCCTATGCGCCTTTGATGAAACTTATTATCAGATACTTTAGTTGTGAGGGTCGGTTCTCATGCTTCTATGCATACCACATCAGGTTATTGATGCATTTCACTAGAGTGAGGATGATGAACATACCTTATTTCATGTGTCGGAATATCAAGAGGATGACCATGCTTGTTCAGAAGAAAACTCCCGAGCAGCAGTACAACAGTATTTATCACTATGCACTCATCAAGATCGTGGTTGTACATCAGCTTGGATTGCAGGCCATTTCATGGGAGGATTTCATTTCCCGTGATTTCTTCACAGTTCCTCAGGTTCCTCCCGAGGTTTTTCATGAGCCAGGTGAACCTTCACATCATCCTGAAGGTCATGAGACAGAGCCTATCGGTGTGCCAGTATATGTCACTTATCAGAGAGGCACCAAAGTATTGTTTGCAGCAGCCCGACGAGTACTATCTCCACCCGGGGTGGAAGGGGTCTCGTTGCCGTCATCAGCAGCACAGGTATAGGTACACGACATAGGTAAGAGGCCTATGTAGGATGAGGGCCCTTCAGGAGGCCAAGATACTGATTTTATACTTATTGATGAGGATTTGAGCTCTCCAAGCTCAAAGTTGAGAGAGATCATTCAGGAGCAGAAGGCTGAGATAGACACGTTGAACGATAAATTGAAAAGAGCTCAATGGATCATAAACTACCTGGAGAAGCACAAAAAACAGTTGGAGGATCAGCAGACAATCATGGAGTTGCAAAACATCCATGAGAACCGGCAAGCTACCCAAAGAAGCCCAACAGAGATGACACCCGTTGAGTGGGAGATTGAGGCTGATAGAGAGACTTGGCTTGAGAGGGTCAAAATTCATCTTGAGAAGCTGTTGGAGAAGGAAAACAAGGAAAATGACATGCTCAGACACATGAAGAACCATTATTGGGCGCGAAATCATGTTTGCAAATCGAGGATCAAGATCCTGAAGGCAAGGCTAAGGAGGGCACTAAAGCGTCGCAAAAGGCATGATAGACTCCAAATTTTGGCCGAAGCTTCTTTGGCCCAGCATAGTGCTTGATGGGGGACCTTTAGCATAAATTTCAACAAATTTGGGAAAAATTTTGTCAATTTTGAATTTTTGGGCCTAAACACAGATTTTCCTGCCCGACGCGTAGCGCCACTTGGCGCGCGCTTATAATTGGCAGCTCTTCTGGAGGAAAACTTTGAATTTTTGGATTTTTCATCAAAATTTATGCATTCCTATGGATTACCTAATGATTTCATCAAGTTCTGGGTTGCCTAAAGGGTCAAAAACACCCTAAAAATGGCCTTTCTACCACCTTTTGCACACACAGGAAGCAATGTTGGGAGATTTGATTTTTGGAGGGGAAAATGGAAACCAAATACAGAAATTACACTTGGGTTGGAAAGTAGACAGGCAAGGCTTTCCAACGAGCTATCCTACACTCAATTTGGACTTCAAGAAGGCCCTCCAAATCAGCCTCAAACTTGTGCTACGCATAGATATTTCAGGTGTGGCACATAGGGAAATTTGGCCTATTTTTCACTCAGCAACTCAGAATTTAGCTTATTTTTGGCTAGTTTGACTTTTTCATGTAACTCTTGATGTAAATTGATGTAATTTAATTACCATGATGTAATTTTGGCACACTTTTACTCATCTTAGTAGATTAATTCACCAAAAAGTGAAATGTAAGTGAATGAATTAGTTTCCTATCATATAGAGGCAAGTTGTTTCATTGCCTATTTTCCAGTTCCTAGTTTAGATATGGTTGAAACAGCTCCTAGAATGATGAGCTCGACCCCTAGAGGCATGGGAATGAGTTAGGCTTGTCTATATCTTGTATTTCTTCAGTCATTTTCAGAGGTTGGACACTTGGGATTGCTTGGCACTTCATTGTACATTTCATCTCTGCAATTTTGGCAAAGGAATAGACCAGGGTTTGCAGCACTCTTTGGGATCCATGTGGCTCTGTGTTTTGATGGTGTGTTTCTCTATGTGATTGTAAGTTCACTGATGTTTTAAGTGTATCATTTCCCTTCTCCTTTCTTCTTAAATTAAACAAATGAGTGATAAAGGTGGAATTCATTAGATTGCTTTGCTCTACCTTCAGTTTTGTTTAATTTTCCATGTTTTCATCTGTTTGAAGAGGATTCTTGAAAGCCTATTTCCCTCTTCAGCTCCTCACTGGTATGAACTATCCATTCATTCAATTCAAAGCATCAAAACAATTTCCTTCCTTGCCCCATTCAGAACTCTGCAAAAACTAGGCCTCATCCCTGGACCCAAAACTGTCTTTCCCTTTGATTGCAACAAAAACCCCCAAAATCAAAATCAAACTCCTTTACTTATATACCTAGCCTAAAATTAGCTTTTATTTCAAGTCGTCTCAAGCCCCTTCGATTATTTTTGCTGAGATTGACCTAGAGAGAGCCCTCTCTTGATCTGGTAGGGCTAGCTACCAGACTGAGCGTGGTTTGATGTTACCCTGAACTTTGCCTTCTTTCATCCTGAGGTAGATTTAGGCAATGACAGGGGGTACACTAGAAATGAAAGGAGATGTGCTGGTTATAATAGCTGATTTGTTGAAAGTTGTACTCGAAGAACTTGGAAAAGAAGTTGGTATATATATGGAATTGGTTGGAAAAAAGGTAGTGCTTATAAAACTAGTGGATTCAATCGATTGAGGGTATGACGGAAACAAAATCCTAGGCTGCAAAGGAAACTCACGAATAAAGGGTTTTGTGGATGCACCGACAGTGGAGTCTAAAAATGAAGTGACAACATACAGAGTTGAATCTACTGCTGGAATGATTGTTGTGTGCAATTGAGAAACTGGAGGCTTAAAGTGAGATAAAAAATGGGCTAATTTAATAGCTTCATCAACATTTGTAATCTGTGTAACATTAATCCTCTCTACTTGAATTTGAGATTCAGATTTGTCTGATTTTATGGATGCTAAAATAACTTTCTGTTTTTCATTCACAAAAGAAGTAAAAATTGGATCTATGACAGTTTCTTTTAAATAATTTTCGGATTTGTTTCTAAATAATGAATGCTCAACCTTGAAATAAAAATCAATATCAGACAAGCTCACTAATTCTTTGGGTAAGGAATTAGATTTTATCAAGGGCACTTCAGCTTCTAAATTAACAATTTGTTTTTTCTTTTTATTTTTTCCAATTTGTTCTGGGTTATCTACTATAACTGTAGACTTAGGATCCGGGTTAGACCTAGTATAGTAGGTTTTCCTAGAAGGAAGAATGACTATTTATGAATACCCACAACCCTTAAAACTAATCTTAAAGTAAAAAGATAGATTTGGTTTTGGTTTTGAAATTTTTTGTGGAAAGTAAGATTACTTGAAGACAAATTAAAGAGGGATCTACTAGTCCATTGGGCTATGGAGTCAAAGTATAGCAAGCATAACTAGAAGGCAAGGCCAAGAGGATGCTAATGTATTCAGGGAAAGGTAGATAACCCTTAGAGATTTGGATAGATTACTTTCATGAGATGGCTTTCTTTCGGGATAAAGGGCAATGAAGGATCCTTTCATCCAGAAAAAGAGGAAGGAGGCAGGGGTCAAACGGTACTAGGAGCAATTAAGAATTCCTAAATCCGGAAATCAGCAGAAAACATTTAAATGATTAAGTAGTTAAGACAGGGAGTTCTAACACTAGTTCTGAAGTAATACTCCTATTTAATCATTAAGATTGAACAACATGTATGAAATGAATGGAACTCAGAAAGTAAACAATGACAAGATAGATGCACTTTACTCTTCAAATTATCACATGAATCCTGAATTATGAAGTCCAATTGGAAATTGTCTAGACTGTTGCTTTGAAATCAACACATGTGAGCCTCCAACGTACGAGCAAAATGTCTATAATGTTCTTAGCAATTTTATTCCACACTAAAAATTTCATAAACAGAAGTATTTATACAAAATGTTTATTACAAATATCCTAGATAAATCTAGGAATAACTCTAGGAAATAAAAATATCTTTACACGTTAAGAGGGATAGCTGCTTAACAACTTTGCAAGTTGTCCTCTTATCTAGAAAAAATAGTGATATCTTATCTAACAAAAACTGTTTTTTTGAGTAGTTGTCCATGCTTGCTGGCACTTTGAAAAAATCTTTTGAGATATCACTTCATGGATACTCTTTCCACTTATACTCTTTGACCCTGCACTTTATCTTTGATATTATTTCACGCTGTATATTTACCATTTCATTGTTGTAAAAAGGAAATTACAACAGATAAATCAACTAGCTGTCATTTTTATTTCTGATATACTTTGACTTTGGCCTTTCACCCTGATACTCTTTTAAACTAATACTTTGACATTCAACTGCTATAAAAATATATTTCTTAGCAGTAAAAATTCAAAATCAAGTACTGTGTTATTTTTTTTCTTCTCAAATTGATTTCTTCATTTGCACTGTCTTTTACTATTTGCCTCTTTGCTGCTATAATAAATCTGTGAAGTTCTGCCATTATTCAACATCTGGAATCTTCATACTTTTCAACTTTTTGTAATTTTCATCTGCTTTAGTGTACTTGGAAAAATTTGGCTTAATCACAAATAAGTGTTTGATTTCATTCTAAAGGAAGAATAGATCTTCAAGGTATTGAAGAACAACCTTCCCTGTAGGAGATCCCTATGGCAGCTGCTTTTTCACCTATTCTTTGGCATGATCTCTGATCTTCTTATCATATTATTTCTGGTCCATTAATTTGTCATTGAAAACATGTATGTCTAGGATACCAGCTTGTCTTAGCATGGTATACTTAGCTAAAAACTTGGTGATGGAAAAATTCATAGGATCACATTTTTCTTTCAAGTTATTCATCAAATTTTTCTTTGTCAATACCTTTTTGATCTGCAATATAGCTTCTGTTCTGTCATGTATCTTCAATTCCTCTAGCTCAGTCCTGTTCTTACTGTTTAGGAAGGTAATTAGCCCCTGTGCCTGTGATGGTTTGTTTGCTAATTATTCTGTAGTCTTTTGTATTTCATTTTGAGCTACCAGAAGGAGGTCCCTTTGTTCATATATTATCTGAATTGATGGCCATTGAAGATGTATGGCCCCAATGATGTTGGTCCATAGATGATTTTTTTGTGTAACCAGCTCCAAAAATAGAAGAAAAGAGATATCAACACCTTAGAAATAAGCCACTTCTACGGGGAAACCTCTAATACATTACATAAATGAAAAATTCTTGGATGATACAATTTACAAAACCTCCTTTCTATATATAGGAGTCCATGGGTCCATAATGTAATCCTAGTGGGGCCACAATGTAATCCTAACCGACCTAACAATAATAATTTAAGGGCATAATAATAACAATATGGGGGTTAGAAGGGTACAATAATAACAATAAGGGGGTTACACTAACAACAATAAGGGACTATACTAGTAATATAGGGACCTAACATGCCCCTCTCCTTCAAAAAAGTGTTGTCCTCAACGCTTGAGTAGCTATGGGTGCTTCTGTATAAAATTCTCATCCTCCCATGTAGAATCTTCAGTGGGTAAGTTCTTCCACTTGATGAGATACTCTGAAATTGATCGATTCCGTAGTTGTCAAGTTCTTGTTTCCGTGACCGCTTCAGGTTCCAATATGATTTTTCCTTCCTCATCAAGTTCTGGAAATATTGTTTGAACTGGAAGATTTTCACCTATAACCTTCTTTAAGCATGAAACATGGAAAAATGGATGCACTCGCGAAGAAGCAGGAAGCTCCAATTTGTATGCCATAGTACCAATCTTTTGCAACACCTTGTAAGGACCATAGTACTTTGGCGATAATTTATTATCCTTCTTTGCTTGCTTGAGGGACATTGTTTGTATGGTTGTAGCCGTAAAAATACCCAATCTCCTACATCAAAACTTCTCTCGCTACGATGTTGATCTGCCTGTTGTTTCATTCGATTTTGTGCCAAATTCAGGTTATCCTTTAAGAGTTGGAGAACTTCTTGCTGATGCTCGATGTGATCTTCCACTGCTTGAACCTTCGAATTTTTCCTTAAATATGATGTGATCGATGGTGGATGATATCCATAAAGTGCCATAAATGGGGTCATTTTTGCTGCAGTATGGAAGGAAGTGTTATACCACCATTCAGCGAGAGGTAACCACTTGACCCATTGTGTTTGTTTATCGGATACAAAACAACGAAGATATTCTTCCAAACATTTATTTACTATCTCAGTTTGACCATCAGATTGAGGATGATAAGATGAGCTATGAGCTAATTGAGTACCCAAACAAGAAAATAACTCCGTCCAAAAATTTCCAGTAAAAATGGGATCTCTGTTGCTCACAATAACCCTTGGGCTTCCATGTAGCTTTTAAATTGTGTCCATAAATGTAGTAGCAACTGTACTTGCTTTAAATGGATGAGATAATGCACAAAAGTGTGCACACTTGGTAAGTCTATCAACTACCACCATGATGACACTCTTTCCTTCGGACTTACGTAAACCTGTGATAAAATCCATTGAAATCTCCTCCCAACGTTGACTTGGAATGGATAAAGGTTATAGAAGTCCTGGGGTCTTAATTGTCTATACTTTATTCTGTTGGAAAACCAAACATTCCGCCACAAACTTTTGAATATTAGATTTAAGGCCATCCCAAAAAAGTTCTATATTCACCCTGTGGTAAGTTTTTAAAAATCATGAGTGTCCTCCTAAAGGAGAAGTGTGCAGTTCCAAAAGAATCTTTTGTTTTAGTTGGGAATTCCTAAAAAGATATAAGCGATCTTTGTACCATAAGGAATCATTTTTCCAACTAAATGTATCAGATGTAATAGGATCTTGCTGCAAATTTTGAATGAGTGTCCATACATCTTTGTCCTTCTTCCATATATCTCTTGCTTCGGTTATCCAATCTGGTTGGATAATAGAAATGGCACAAAGCAATGCTTCCACATCTTCATTCTTTCTTGAGAGTGCATCTGCAACAACATTAAGCTTTCATTTTTTGTAGATTATTTCAAAGTCATAACCCAATATCTTTGTGACCCATTTTTGCTGCTCTTCTGACGATAGTCTTTGTTCCAAAAAGTGTTTAAGACTATCATGATCGGTTTTTACCTTGAAGTGTCTTCCCATTAGGTAAGTTCGCCATTTCTTTAGTGCATGCAGTATTGATAACATTTCCTTCTCATAAATAGGTTTCTGTAAATACTTTCCTTTGATTGGACGACTTTCAAAAGCAATGGGTCTTCCTTCCTGCATTAAAACTGCACCAATTCCATTTCCTGAGGCATCACATTCCACAATAAAGGTTTTTTGTGAAGTCTGGCGTAGCTAAGACCGGTGCTAGGCACATTGCCTCTTTAAGATGTTCAAAGGCCTTAGTTGCTTCAGGAGTCCATGAAAATGCATATTTATTCAATAATGTTGTTAGAGGTGTTGTTATTCTCCCATAATTCTTAACAAAATACCATGTTAACTCGAGAAATCCTCGCAATTGCTTTATGGTTGTGGGTACTTTCCATTCCTTAATGGCTTTAATTTTGTTAGGGTCTACCTTAACACCCTCGTGAGATACAATATGACCCGGATATTCCACCTCTTGTACTCCAAAGAAACATTTGGATGTTTTTGCATATAATTGTTTCTCCTGCAATAGTTTGAGCACCCTGTCAACATGTTCAACATGATCCTTCCAAGACCTGCTGTAGATTAGTATATCATCAAAAAATACTAGCACAAATTTTCTAAGGAAGGGTTTGAAAATGTAATTCATCAACCCTTGAAATGTAGAAAGTGCATTGGTAAGGCCAAAAGGCATGACCAAAAATTCGTAATGACCCTCATCAATTTGAAATGCTATTTTTGGAATATCTTCAGTCTTTATTCTAATTTGATGATATCCTGAACGAAGATCCAACTTGGTAAAATAAATTGCTCCATGTAATTCATAAATAATTCATCAATAACAGGAATGGGAAATTTATCTTTAATGGTGAGCTTATTGAGCTCCCTATTATCCGGACACATTTACCATGATCCATCCTTCTTGTGTACCAATACTACAGGAGTGGAGAAAGAACTTTGACTAGGTTGAATTATACCCGCCTCTAACATTTCTGCAGTAATACGTTCAATTTCTCTCTTTTGGACATAAGGATATCTATAAGGCCTAATTTTTGGAGGAAAAATTCCTGGAATCAAATGAATAGCATGATCATGATCACAAATAGGTGGGAGTCCTTTGGGAGTTTCAAACACCTTGGAACTATTGTCCAAGACTTGTTGGAGATCTGCAGAAATAGATGATTTTGATGTTGGAACTTCTAGTGAGCATAATTGTGCAATTACGCTTCATTTTTATTTCTTTAGAAGCTTTGTCATGACATTAGAGCTTATTACCTTTCCCATCTTCCCCGCAATACCCCGTAATTTGACTTCCTTTCCTTTTGAAAAAAATTTCAAGAAAATTTCTTGAAAATTAAAAGCTACCGTCCCCAAAGATTGTAACCATTGTACTCCTAGTACAACATTAACACCTCCCATAGGAATGGAAATCATTGGACTAGTCAATACATATTCCCCCATGGTTAGCTTGATATTATGGCATTTTCCAGAGCAATTTATAGTTCCTCCATTTGCAACCATCACTTGACATTCTGGTGTTGGGTATAGGAAACAATTTAATTCCTTGGCTACCTTACAATGAATAAAATTATGGGTGCTACATGAATCAATCAACACTATTACCTTTTTCTTCTTGATTTGTCCTGCTATCTTGAGAGTTTGAGGAGTGGTAATTCCTGCCAGTGCATTACACGATATGGTCGGATTCATTTCTTCCTCTTCTAGGGCTGGTTCCTGGTGTATATCCTCTTCATGTTCATTTTCTTCTTCCTCTTCACAATCTATGTAAAATAATTTCTTCTCAGCACACTTATGACCTTTAGTGTATTTGCTATCACAACTGTAGCAAAGCCCTTTTGCTCTTTTTTTCTTCCAATTGTTGTGGTGTCAACCTTGTAGGTTGTGGAAATCTAGGCGTAGCCACACTTCCTTCTTTATAGAATTGAGTGGTAGGCTTCCTTGTTGCCATAATTTTACATTCAACTTTTCTTGCCAACCTGAATACCTTCTCCAATGAATCAGGTTCCAGAACGCGAACTTCATGTTGAATGTTATCCTTTAAAGTGCCTATGAAGAGATCAATCTTGTGTTCCTCTGGAATATCGGTTACCCTTATATTCAATTTTTGGAAGTCCTCAATGTGCTGCCCCACTAAACCCTTTTGTTTGAGATTTATCAATTGGCTAAAGAAGGTTTTTCTCTTTGTATCCTCATAATGTGCTATCATTTCCTCCGTAAAAATTGACCAAGTGACAATTTTTTTACGGGAGCAAAGCCATTGATACCATACAAATGTGTTTTGTTCTAAATGTAAAGTTGCAATGCGTACCTTTTGTGTGTTTTTCACATTATGGAGATCAAAATATTGCTCCATCTGTAGTATCCATGTTACAGGATCCTTTCCATCAAACTTCCTCATATCCATTTTTGGAATATGGTGGTTCTTCCCGCCAACATTAGTGTTTATGAAATCACGATTGACATCTATTTTGTTCTCATCATGAGGTTCTTCTATTATCTTTTCGCCATTAGGAAACGTTTCTTGTATCAACTTTTTCAAACCTTCGATGTCTGCTTTTAGATCAGTCTTCATGTTTTCCATGTTGTCTTTCATGTCATCCATCTTAGCTTCCCCACCTTTCTTCAAAACTTCCATTTCATTTTTGTTGCTCTTTGCAAGAGTGAAATTTGTTGCACTTGCTCTTGTAATTTTGATAGATCATGTTGCAATTCTTCATCTTCATGAGTCATAGTAGAGCCTTCTGAAGGCTTAATGGGTGTTGAATTATTTTTACGAGGCATATTTTAGAACCCAATACTGATATCTATTCTACAATATGCCCTTGGAATCAATTCAAATTGATTCTTCAAACAAGACTTATGCAATTTGGAAAAAAAATACACACCTTTTTCTTGCTTTTGAGGAGCTCGATATTGAAATTGGATTATCTCTGTGATTGTAGCACTTAAATATTATAATTTCGGTACCGACGTAGCCCTATGAATTCTCTTTCGAATGCCATAGGTCTGATCTGATTTGGATTCTCCATGACAAAGTTGTGTCCAATCTCCCACAATGACCTAAATATGGACTGGTTCAGTAGAGTGAACTTGTACGACTTGCCACATGTCACTGCTTCATCCTTTATCTCTGAAATTGATAGCCAAGAAACTGCAGTCTATTTCCTTGTGACCAATTTTTACGGAACTCCAATCCTATGCTCAGAGAGAGAGTTATGAATCTTTTCCCACGATCACCTCTTTGAGATGAAATTCGGGAGCCTGAAAAAGCACTACCTTCCAGAGATCATATCTCTGAAAATGTTGCGAACCAAGCTCTGAAATTTTTTGAAGATTTTCCTCAGGATTTCGGCTTCGCACCCTAAAAATTTCATATTTTGAACCTTCTTAGAAAAAAAATTATAGCGAAAATTCCACGATGACCTGTTTAGAGCAACGAAACCCTAGAATCCAAAGCTCTGATACCAAATGTTGTGTAACCAGCTCCAAAAATAGAAGAAAAGAGATATCAACGCCTTATAAATAAGCCACTTCGAGGGGGCAACCTCAAATACATTACATAAATGAACAATTCTTGGATGATACAATTTACAAAACCTCCTTTCTATATATAGGAGTCCATGGGGCCATAATGTAATCCTAGTGGGGCCACAATGTAATCCTAGCCGACCTAACAATAATAATTTAAGAGCACAATAATAACAATATGGGGGTTACAAGGGTACAATAATAACAATAAGGGGGTTAAACTAACAACAATAAGGGACTATACTAGTAATATAGGGACCTAACAGATTTCTTATGTAAGAAATTTGTGTGGTAAAACTCAAATCCTTCTGAAGATTTTTGACTTGTTCTTCAAGCCTTTTGGCTTTTTGTTCATAATTATTAGCATTAATTAATTATTTTTTATTGGATGCCTCCATAATCTAAATTTTCTTCTTCAAACTATTGATTTCATTGGTTTTCAATGTCATTTCTTCCATTGCTTTGACAATTTGCCCTGCATCATTTGTATGCTGCATCTGTGATGTTGAGGATTCTGTTTGGGAAGTAGTAACTGATTGTACTAACAATGCAGTTACCAGTGGCTCTTTGGGTGCTAACTTCTCTCCGAATGTAGAAGGAACAATAGATGTAATAATAGGAATAACTGTGGGAATGGTGGAAGCTTCCATTTCCTTCACAGTTTCCTTTTCTTTCATCAGTAAATCCAATTGGCTTTCCATGTCCTTGATTTGAGCAGTAAGCTTTATAATCAACTGCATCATGTCTTCTTTCTCTTTTCGTTCCTGAAGTATTTTTTTCTCTGTGGGTGCTCACTCTGAGGATGTTTTAATTGTTTCCTCAAAGCGGCAATGTCATCATTTTTCTTTTTTATTAATACTTCAGTAGCTTGTACATTAGATGGGTCCACTCCTATTTGTAGAATCAAATCTTCCACTGCTTTGATTCTAAGATATTTTGCATATAAGAAGCCTTTATCAAGCTTCATCTGATCTTGCAAGTTGATGATAGTATTTTGCAGATTGGTTACACTAATAGCTTTTGTCACCATAGTGGAATATAGCATTTCTGAGCTATGCCTGTGGAATTCAATCTGATCCAACTCATGTACCTTTTCAATATCTACCTCAAATTCCTTCTTTTTGTAGTCAGTTTCTGTTTTAGGACTTGAAGTAGTAGGCTGTAAATAGGACATGATCATTTTATTTGAAGAATAATCAAATGTTGAAAACAATCTATCTTGGTTTCCTAGCTTCTTCTTGAGGAATTGATAAAAAATCTCACTTTTAATCTCCTCATTCCTTTGTTTGATTTGTTTATATTTTTCCTTAATATCCAAATCCTACTCTTCTACTATTTGAGAAGAAGAAGTTTCCATATTCACCTGTTTTTCAATCGCTTGGGTCTCTTTTCCTTTGGAGGCTGCTTGTTCTCTTTCAATTTTTGTCAATGTCTCCTTTATTATTGTAGTTTCCTCATCATTACTGACCTCTGGTTCATCTTCCACTTCAATAATTTTTTCTTTGCCAATGGAACCAAATCTTAGCCTTTTATTGTAGATGAGTTTAAATTTTGTATCTGCGGTAGTTTCTGCAATATAGGCACCCTCCTCTCTGGATCTTTTGTTTGAATTTTTTGGCTCTTTAAGAGTTATCACAGCAAGTGTGGTACCTACTTTTTCTATTGGCTGTGTATTTGCAGTCAAATCAACCAATGTATTCTCTTTCCATTCTTCCTGATTAGCATACTTTTCAATATGAGGTTTTGGTTCATGTATAAATGGAGGTAATTTGCACTTAAATCTGATACTGCTCAATATACCTTGGGGGTCATAATTCCAAGGAAAAATCGCTTGGAATTTCAATTCTGACAACATGTTTTGTATCTTTCTCAGTATCTCTTTTATTCACTATAAATGAACCAATATAATTTTTAATTTTAAACTAAGTCTTTTTTTTGGATTCCATGAAATTGATGGCATTAGCATTCAACATATGTCTTAAGTATTCCAGAGCAAAGACTCTTATTGTTAAAAACTTAGGTAACTTATAGGGAAGCAAATTGGTTCCAAAGATTCTTAGTTCAGTGTGCTTCTCATATAAGTACCAATCTCCCATTTTACATTGTTCTAACATCTGTAATATTCTTTTCTTATCTTCATTTATTATGGGTTGTTATGACTTATGAAGTAAATTCATTACTGGCCTGATAAATAAATCAGTGAACTATGTATAATTATATTCATTTCCTTCCTTTCTTAACAAAGATGTCCAAAAAACAACTAATAGAGGTTGGCCCTCCACATTCATCTTCTGCAGTGCTATAGGAAAATGATCTGCTTATGAAAATAAGAACAAATGGAATAAATAGGAGGAATATCTAAACACGCCTTCAGTGGGTATATTTTTCAACTGGCAGTGTATGGAGTCAGCAATAAATCTAGCAAAATCAAAGACCACAGTAGGAGGCTCACCAAGGGATAGAGTGGATAAAAATCCAAGGACAGACTCATCAGTAAAGTATCCTAAGATGAAGGATAACATTGAAATAACATGTCTAGAACCCTTCGGGAATTTGGAAGTGGAATATGGAGGATTCAACTTTGGGATATCCACATGGCTGGGCATGAAGTTCTGGAAAATCATGAATCTTTTAGGGAAATATATCCCTAAATATAATTGAGTCAGGGCTTCAAGGATAAATGGACTGCCCTTGGGTCAAACTGTAACTGCAACATTTCATTGATTGACTCAGCAGTGATAGAAAAGAGGATTTCCCTGTCATTATTTATAATGGACCTTTGATCTGGGACATAATACTTCTGGCATAGTCTTATTAAGTCCTGACCAGGATGTGTCACTGGGAAAATATATTTAGGTAATTTTGTATCCCAAAGGAGCATTTCTTCTTTGTCTAAAAACTTCTCATGACACAAATTATGTACTTCTAATAGATTGAATTCTACCAGAGGATCTACAATTTTATAATCCAATTCAACTAGAGGGGTAATTTCTTCACTGGATACTGGAGGTTGAAGAGGATTTACAGTAACCGTGGCCTTAGTAGAAATAACAGGAGTGGACTTTGGAACTTTTACTGCATCAGTTTTAGGGGGTTTTGACCCTCCAGGCTTAACAGGCTTTGATCCTCCAGCCTTAAGTGTGAATTTCTTTTTTGTCATTTTGAATGAACTATAGCAAGATTATACAGTTTTCTATAGTGAATTTTTCTTCAATAGAGGGTAATTGAGCAATTTTATCGGCAAGGATGATAGCAGGGGGAAATTCAATGCTCAATTTTGGAATTTTAGGGCACAGGAAATAGCTTAAGACAAAAAAAGCAGGTTTTCTGAATGAATGGGACTGTAAAAAGGGGTTTTAAGGTTTTCAATGAGTTTTAAAACCTTTTAAACAGTGGAATTTTTCTTTCAAGAGTCTCTGACTGAGAAATTGGTTTAGAAATGATATTTTCAGTAAATGGCAATTTCTGGAAAAAATGGCAAGGGTTTGCCCTGTTTTTCCAAGCTTTAGAACACAATAGATGGGAAATTTAAGTCTTTATATCCTAATTGGTTCAATTAGTGGTCAAAATCGTGAAATTTGCAGGTCAAATTCAAGAAAATACCTGATTTACAGGTATCTGGTTGCTTTGAGAAGGATTTTTGATGATTTGATGGTTCCTGCAACGCTGATGTAGAGAAATGTCTTCAAAATAGTCTTCAAACAAGGGTTGCTGGTTGAAATTGAGTTTAAAACGAGAAATCAGGGCTTCAAAACGCAGTGGGAGATTTTGATAACAATGAGAATGTATGTAATAGTTGGGTGCAGCATATAACACATAAAAACATATAAAAATGGTTTTATCGTTTGTTATAAATCTTTAAAATATGTCATAAATGCGAGCTGAATCACGAGCGGGAGCGGTTTTCGTTCTGTGAACGTAACAAACCATCAGTAGTTTTCGCGCTAGGTTGGGGTGGTAAATGGATTTTCCCCAATTGAACACGATCGTATCAGGAGATGACACGTCGTAGGAGGTGGTAAGCGAAAAACCGCCCATTTCACGCTCGATTGGGCATTCGGTGGTCGATTAGTTTGTGGACACGAAACTGGAGGTCCACCGTTGGATCTGGAAAGAGAGAGCGAATGATCGGGATGTGATGGGAAGATGTAGGGAAAAGTTATGGTGGGGCTCGGGCAGCTTTGTGCAATGGTGCATTATAAATATAACAAACCTTTGTAAAAATCAACTTTATAACCAAGATTTTAATATATAGAATGATTTATATATATGTGGGGTATAATGCAAAAGGTTTTATCAGGCAATGTTTATATATAAAGAGATTTTATATATATGGTTTAGAATGCGCGTGAGGCGGGATGTGGAGTTAACCATGATTTAAACTAGGAAAAAGGGGACTTTAACCTAGGTTTAATTCTTATGCGGGGAAAATAACAATGTATTTACAAAGGCTTTGGGGGAATAAAGTTTAGTTTGAATTAAACTTTATAATAAGCGTGGAAGTATTTTATTTTATTATATAGTTTATTAAACCACGAGGGCTTAATAACCATAGTGGGGCAGGATATTGAAATATGGTTAGTTTTAGACCAAAGGGGGTGTTTTTTGGGTTTTTAATTTAACATGTGGGTAATTAACTTTGGTCTAAAATCTTATAATAGTGGGTTTTTGGGAGTATTAAAATACAAGGAGTTATAATAATAGGATGATGTTATGTTTATAAGGAATTAATAAAATAAGTTAGAGGTTAATATGACTTAGGAAAATGAAAACACCAAAATATATTCATATAACTAAGTAAAGGGAAAACGTAAAAAAACAAAGCTTTATCATTTGTAATTTGACCACTTTCACTTAGAATATAATATTTTTGGAGGGCTTTTATGCTTTTATGAATGAAGGAAATTAGTCAAAGGGGATTTTATTTTTTCATTAAGTAAAAAAGGTCTTTAATTATGAACTTTGAAGTGCAAATGGATGAATGTAGGGTTAAATGATGACAATTAGGGATTAACATAGAAACTCAACACTTTTAACTTAACAACCAATGAGCCTTGGGTCCAGTCCCAACAAAAGTCAGAGAAATGCTCTGAGCCTCTTTGACTGAAAGTATAGAATGCAGAATAACTATAGGGGAGGGGAAATTAGTGATTTTTGTCTGGTGAAAGGTATTTACATTATTTTTCCACTTCTTTCTACCTACCCAACCTTCAATCTAACATTTTTTTCTTCAATTTTGCAGGTGCATTTGTGCTAGCAACCTTGAACTTTTTATTCTTTTGAAAGCAATAAAAACTATCTAAATCTACCTTATATCATCTGAGGGCTCAAATTAAACTGATGAGCTCCTATTTATTCTCTACCTAACTACTAATTAGTTAGGATTAAAATGTCTGACTATTTTTTATTCACTATTCTACAACAATAAAAATTAAACATGACAAGTCAAGATTAAGCAGTTCAATTTATGATGGATTATGGAATTTATTGACACTATGCCATAATTGTTGGCAATATGATGCTGAGTGTTGTCCTTGATGGCAACCCACTTGATGAAGATGATGGCAACACTTGAAGAAGATAATGGCAACCTACTTGATGAAGATTGTCCTTGATGGAATGTGTCTTGATGAACTTGTTAAATGATGTAAATCTGATGTATCTACAATGAGTACAGAAGGTAATGATGGAAGGAATGTCAGTATGTGCCAGAACATGATGAAAAGTGTATGTCACAAGGCATACGTGGGTTTGATTAATATAAGTATCATATGCACGCGGGAAATAACGTGCCAAGTCGCGTATGGTAAAATGTGCTCTAAATATGTAAAACCAGGGGTTACTACCATGGTATTGACCCATTGTATTGAGCGCTGGGTTGTCTATTTGACCCCGTCCAGGAATACCATCGGAAGTAGTGTGGTTTTTGCTCATGGTATTGAAAAAGGGTAAACCTATATAAGGAGATGAAAATCATTGTGCAATGTGTGTGTAAGTTTGGGTTTGAATGAATACTTCACTCTGAAGTATGTCTAAATGGAAAGGGTAACAGTTTGATGATAGATCTAAATCTGTGATGCACCTATGAAGAAAATGATGAAGAAGGGTATCTAGATCTTAAATGTATTTGTATCTTCTAGATCTGTTTATGGTATGTTTAGATCTGAGATGAGGCGAACATCTGTCTGAAGTAAAGGGTTAAATCTGTACTAAATATCTGATCTGAAGAAGTATGCTGCTCTATAATGTCTGAAGATCTATACGCTAGTTTGACGCAGTGGAAGCGCGTATATACGCAGGTTGATGTGAATGGGAGCGCGTATATACGCGGCATCAGTGAAAGGAAAGCGCGTATGCAAAACTAAGGTTTGTGGTATGAGATGTCTGATCTGTTCTGTTGGTTTACTGCTATCTGTCAATGTATCAGTTTGATGTATAATTGAGCTTAAATGTGTGGAGTGGGTCCAGTGTGAAAATTGATGAAACGTGGTCCATGGTGGTACTGAGGGTTGTAGCCTTAAGACAGGGGGTTGTAGCTCCCTTCCAAGTGAGGCTAGTAAACGAGATCAAGGGGTCGTAGCTCCCTTCCAGGAGAGGTTGGTAAACGAGAGCAGGGGTTCGTAGCTCCCTTCCAAGTGAGGCTGGTAAACGAACGCAGGTGGGTGCCTGCGTGCTGGTAGGAGGCTGTGCCAGCACATATGTTGTAAGATGTTTTCTCTATAATAAAATATTGAAGGCTGAAACAACGACAGTGGTGGTTTTCTCCCGACTTAGGTTTCCACCTAAAATCTTGGTGTTCATGTATGTTGCTTATGTGTGATGATTTGTTCTGTTCTTACTGCACATGTTTACTGCTTATTGAACATCTAATGAATGAATGATGCAAGGATCTAAGTAAAGAACTAATTGCATATTAAGATCTCTGCACATACGCTAGTTTAGTAAAGGGTATCTGCGTATATACGTGAGTCTGATGAAGTAAAGTAGCGTATGGGTTTTAGAGCATGAAAAAGTGAAAAGTTTTGAGTATGACCTAAATACTGATTCACCCCCCCCCTCTCAGTATTTTTCCCAACAATTGGTATCAGAGCAAGTCCTTCTGCAGAAGCTTGATCGCTTGAAGGAGATCTGTCTCGATGGGAAGGAAGCAAAAGAAGAAGGCTACTGAAAAGGAGATATCTCAGAAAACATGTGCAGCAGAAAATGAAGAAGATAAAACAGGTATTGATAATTGTTCTTGTGACTCACTTTCTTGTGCATGCAATGGTGAAAATAGTGAAAGTAATGTCATGGATCTAGAAGAAGCTCTCAAGATTAAAATTGAAGAACAACAAAGAGCATCTAAAAGACAAGAATCTATCTATGATGAGATGATCTCTCAAATGAAAGAACAGATAGAAATACTGAATGGACAGACAGACAAGTATCAAAGGTTTCATGCTTATGCATCCAATCGAATTAAAAGACTAGAAGCAGAAGTCAACGATCTAAATGCAGATCTCGAAAAATCAAACAAGAAGAATGCAAGACTTGAAGCAGAAATCGTCTCCCTCAAAGAAGATCTGGAAGATTCAAACAAGAAGAATGAAAGACTTGAAGCTGAAATCATCTCTCTCAAAGAAGACCCGGAAATATCAAATAAGAAGAATGAAGAACTCTTACAAACTTTTGAAGAACAAGAAAATGGGTTGAAAGAAGAGATTCTAAATCTAAATGATCAAGTAGAAGACGGAAGAAGGAAAGAAGAAAGCATGAAGAAGCAATGCCAAAAATTGGAGGATGAGGTAAACATTCTCAAAGGTAAATTAGAAGAAAAGGATAAATTGTTGAGGTTTCAAGATAGTACTAAGATTATGGACAATATTCTTAGTAGTCAAAGGTCTCCCTCTATCAAACTTGGTCTTGGTTTTCATGAAACGGTTAAAGGAGATTCTAGTTCACAAGGAGGTGCTAAAGAATCAAAGGACATCAATGCAAAATCTGAAGTGTTGAAAGAAACAAAAGGTCAACCGACAATCATGAATTCTGAAAGGAAATCATTCAATAATGTTGAATGCTTTAAATGTCATAATCATGGACATGTTGCAGCCAATTGCAGAAGCAGATTGTTTCAGCCACAAACAAACAGATCCTACATAGAAAGGTACTCTGGTTTCTTCAAGGGATATTGTTTTTCATGTAACAAGTATGGACATAAATCAGCTGATTGCAAAAGAAGGAAGATTAGAAATACTCATTATAATTCTTATGCTTATTTCTATGGACACATGAGATGTTATTCTTGTAACAAGCATGGACATGTAGAAAAAGAATGCAGGTTGAATAGATCTGAGAAAGTGGACAATTTTCAGCACACAATTAGAAAGTTCAAGAAAATTTGGAAAAAGAAGGAGGACCGGTCAGAAACGTAGGGAATATTGACCCTACTGCAGTCATCAACTTCTGAAGCTTACTTCTCTTAATGACTGCAGAAGTGATGTGAGATACATTATGGAGCTTAGTAATGTATCGTCATAGGGGGAGCGATGTATGATGATTCTCATGGTTGATTTGGCAAATCTGGTTATGATTATTGCTGACAGAGCATCTGACATGAAGAAGACAGGTACAGGAAGGACAAATTCAGGAGGAGATGGAGGAATGTGAAATTTTCTATAATTCACTTTCCATAAGCGGGTTCAGTGAACTAAAGCCGCGTATACACGCGAGTTCCAGTAGACACAATCGCGTATGAATTGATGATAAGAGAATTGGGATGAAAGCTGAAGATCAGGAGCAGAGGTTCAGGGGGAGCATCAGTCTGACTGCTAATGATTGTACTGTTAGCATTATTCTGGTTATACTCATGCTAATGAAATGATACATGGTTTCTTATGTTGAAGATTGTGGATGAGCCCGGATTGCTTATTTGATGAAGAATATCTTTTGGATATGATGGAAGTCTTATGATTCGGAGATCCAGACAGATCATGCAGAGATTGTTGCTGATGACTTGCTGTTAAAAGTATTCAGATTGCACAAGCTAAGGAGGAGCCTTGGACATATGGAAAGGATGTTTGGATGCACATTTTTAGGGGGAGCACTAGTCTTGCTGAGTATAATGCATTGTTGGCATTATGATGATTCTGAAATATGATCTCTCTCTTGAGGTCTTTCTGGTATTGGTCATAAAAATTCATACTTGTAATTTGATAA
The DNA here is from genome assembly GCA_034641835.2 of Pinus albicaulis. Taxonomy (NCBI): domain Eukaryota; kingdom Viridiplantae; phylum Streptophyta; class Pinopsida; order Pinales; family Pinaceae; genus Pinus; species Pinus albicaulis. The sequence goes on along the minus strand of CM076578.1, from coordinate 926,838,227 downwards.
AAGGGTCTTGTTGAGACCCATGATGTAAAATTGTAATATTCAGTCATGTAAGGACTTGTCAAAATTTGTAAACCCACTTGGTTGGGTAGCTGAGTCAAATTTGTAAACCCACTTGGTTGGGTAGTTGAGTTGAGATGTGTAAACCCACTTTGTTGGGTATTTGAGTCTCATATGTAAATCCACTTGGATGGATATTTGATGTAAGTATGAGTCATTGGTGATAGGAAGGTCATAGAGTCATGTAATTCATTGAGAAATATGTTTGTAGGTTCAACATGAACTCAGGGGGAGCATGGTCACTTCAGTGTACATCAGATCTGCAGAACGCTTCCATCTACAAGAGGAGAAAAAACCTTGTGTTGGTTTTGGTCCGCCCTTTGCCCTTGATGTCAAAGGGGGAGAGTGACATGGTGTTTGAATAAAGAGAAAGAATGGTGTCAAGAGTGACATGGTGTCTTTGTATTCTTAATGTATCTATCTGTTGTGGTGATCAAACACCATTGTGGTTGCCATCAAGTCCAAAGGGGGAGATTATTGGAAATATGATGCTAAGTGTTGTCCTTGATGGCAACCCACTTGATGAAGATGATGGCAACACTTGAAGAAGATAATGGCAACCTACTTGATGAAGATTGTCCTTGATGGAATGTGTCTTGATGAACTTGTTAAATGATGTAAATCTGATGTATCTACAATGAGTACAGAAGGTAATGATGGAAGGAATGTCAATATGTGCCAGAACATGATGAAAAGTGTATGTCACAAGGCATATGCGAGTTTGATTAATACAAGTATCGTATGCACGCGGGAAATAACGTGCCAAGTCGCGTATGGTAAAATGCGCTCTAAATATGTAAAACTAGGGGTTACTACCATGGTATTGACCCATTGTATTGAGCGCTGGGTTGTCTATTTGACCCCGTCTAGGAATACCATTGGAAGTAGTGTGGTTTTGGCTCATGGTATTGAAAAAGGGTAAACCTATATAAGGAGATGAAAATCATTGTGCAATGTGTGTGTAAGTTTGGGTTTGAATGAATACTTCACTCTGAAGTATGTCTGAATGGAAAGGGTAACAGTTTGATGATAGATCTGAGATGAGGCGAACATCTGTCTGAAGTAAAGGGTTAAATCTGTACTGAATATCTGATCTGAAGAAGTATGCTGCTCTATAATGTCTGAAGATCTATACGCTAGTTTGTCGCAGTGGAAGCATGTATATACGCAGGTTGATGTGAATGGGAGCGCGTATATACGCGACATCAATGAAAGGAAAGCGCGTATGCAAAACTAAGGTTTGTGGTATGAGATGTTTGATCTGTTCTGTTGGTTTACTGCTATCTGTCAATGTATCAGTTTGATGTATAATTGAGCTTAAATTTGTGGAGTGGGTTCAGTGTGAAAATTGATGAAACGTGGTCCATGGTGGTACTGAGGGTTGTAGCCTTCAGACAGGGGGTTGTAGCTCCCTTCCAGGTGAGGCTGGTAAACGAGATTAGGGGGTCGTAGCTCCCTTCCAGGAGAGGCTGGTAAACGAGAGCAGGGGGTCGTAGCTCCCTTCCAGGAGAGGCTGGTAAACGAGCGCAGGTGGGTGCCTGCGTGCTGGTAGGAGGCTGCGCAAGCACATATGTTGTAAGATGTTTTCTCTATAATAAAATATTGAAGGCTAAAACAACGGCAGTGGTGGTTTTCTCCCGACTTGGGTTTCCACCTAAAATCTTGGTGTTCATGTATGTTGCTTATGTGTGATGATTTGTTCTGTTCTTACTACACATGTTTACTGCTTATTGAACATCTAATGAATGAATGATGCAAGGATCTAAGTAAAGAACTAATTGCATATTAATATCTCTGCACATACGCTAGTTTAGTAAAGGGTATCCGCGTATATACGCGAGTCTGATGAAGTAAAGTAGCATATGGGTTTTAGAGCATGAAAAAGTGAAAAGTTTTGAGTATGCCCTAAATACTGATTCACCCCCCCCTCTAAGTATTTTTCCCAACAATAATCAATAGTAACAAAGTAAAAAGTAGTGGCATTTGGACTTGCACACTTTCTAGTTTTATTTCATTTTTCTTTGGGGAATATTATTTTTGCTAATTCTTTTGATCATTATTTTAGGACTTTTACCCTCTTTTTGATTTTCTATTTTTTTATTTTTACAAAATATGGGAAAACAACTTGCAGAAAGCAAAGCATGTACATATTTACAAGACTATCATAATTCAATTCCAAATTATGAATCCTATACTTATAGGACTCTAACAGGAACTTCAATTTTTCTCTTGGTTTTTCCAAACAACGTCCTTTAGGGCCTCAATACGGCTCCAGATGTTCAGGACCTGAAAAACTACTAAAAATAGTAAATTGTGCTACAATTAAGGAAACTAAAAAACTATAAGAAGAAATGTTGGGGCCCTAAGTGGAATAGGAGGGTGGCCACCAATATCCACCTAGATCATTCCTCCCACCTTAGGAATCAATGGTCCCCATTATGTTGAGTTCCTCCATGAGATGAGGAAAATTTTGCTGAACTTGGTCCTTGGTGAACCATTTGCCTTGGTGCAGGAGTTGGACAGCTTTGATAACCTGATACAGTTGTGTCTTTTGTTGCTGAGTGTTCTTTATTTTCATGTCCATGATATGATATGTGGTGAAATTTTCGATGTAGTCTGGGTTTAACTCCATTGGTGTGACTTGTTCTACAATGTTGGAGGTGTCCAGTAGAGGTGGGAAGTAGGGCTGAAGGCGATCCACATTGAACACTGGGTGTAGACCAAGGAATGGTGGAATATTGATCTCGAAGGAATTAGCCCCTGCAACCTTGGTGATGGAGTATGGCCCATATCAGAGCAGGCGAAGCTTGCGGTGGGGTCCAGCGAGGCGCTCCTTCTACAAATGTAGCCACACTTTGTCGCCCACCTAGAAGTTGTGTGGCACCCGATGTTGATCATGTCGTTGCTTATACTTAGCATTGGCTCTATCCAATAAGTCATGAACCTATTAGCAGATGTGTTGAATGCACTCAATGAATTTTTTTCCCTTTTCAGCTTCAGACTGGACATGAGCCGAATCAGCCTAAGTAGCCACAAATGGAATGGATACTTTAATGGGACATATTGGTTGGAATCCCAAGCCCACCTAAAAGGGGTTGTGGTCGGTTGAGATGTGGAGAGCCTAATTATAACTATGTTTTACATAGGGAAGGCTCTCATCCCATGTGGTGGATGATTTGAATTGTACATGCGCAAAATGTGTACGATCATCCTGCTGACGACCTCTGTCTAGCCATCAATTTGGAGATGGAAAGTTGTGGACTTGGTGAGCTTGGTGTCGACCATTGACCAGAGGCTAGACTAAAATGTGCTGAGGAACCTACTATCCCGATCTGATATGATAGACTTTGGGATCCCAAAGTGCACCCACAATTTCTCAAAGAAGAGTTTAGCAGTGGCTTCTGGTGTGATATTCTTCTTGTAGACCGCCATAATGGCCATCTTCGAGAATCTACCGACGACTACAACAACAAAGTCATTTCCATGCTTAGTAGAAGGAAGGCTTGAAATTTAATCCATATATATGGATTCCCAAGGTAGAATTGTGGTAGGTAGTGGAGTATAGATGCCTTGCTTCTTGATGGTCGGTTTGGCAATAGCACAAGCAATGCAGGATCTTATGTACTTCCCGACATCCAGTTAAAGGTTTGACCAATAGAAATACTTTTGCAGTACAACCACTATTTTCTTGAACTTGGAAAATTTGGAACTTGTGTATGCTCCAAGAGTGTCTTGTATGTTTGTCCGAATTCTGGATCACTCTTGTAGAGAAGCGTCCAATCAGAAGTCTCATTCCCACAAGATTTTAGAACGGTGTTTAGCGCCATAATTGGTGGTCGGTTGAAGCAGTATACAACATTGTTGGTGCTACTGATCCAGGTGGATATTGGTGGCCACCCGCCTATTCCACTTGGGCCCCCACCATTGTCTCTTTCAATTTTTCAGTTTCGGCATAGCTTACTATTTTTAGCAGTTTTTTGGGTCCTGAACTTCCGAAGTCGTTTTGAGGCCCTAAACGACGTTTTTTGGGTATCGTTTTACCAGCGAATTTCATTCTCGAAAGTTGTGGTCCTCGGACATAGCTTTCTAATGATGTATCATATGCGTCAAACATAGGCCAAAGTTACGTCCCTGGGAAGTTGAAACACCAATTTACCCAAACGGGGCCCATAGTTTTGGCGCTTCATCTCCTAGGGTTAGGGTTTTGGCTGTTTAGGATTTCCCATTGTTTCTAAATAATAAATAGGCCCTCGAGCCTCATTGTAACTCAGTTCAGAGGCCTGTAGCCGCCACATCTCTTCTCAGAGATAGCTACCGGCGCCCTAGCTAGTTTTATTTCCATTCTGTCTGTAAGCAAATTTCAGTTCTTTGATATTAATGAAATGAAGTGTTATTTCCGCTGCATCTCTGTATTTATGGTTATATGTTTATTCTGTTGCGTTCCTGCATAAATCTGGATCAGCTACCCTTATTGTACTTGATGTTCAAATGAAACTGTTGTTGATATGTGGACCAATTCTGATGGAAATTGTTCTGTAACTTCCCTTGTGTCTATATGAACTGCAGGGGTCGTAGGTCTGTGTATGATTGTTTCCTTCCCAAAATTTAATGCTTCCATCGTCAACAAGCCTACAAAATGGAATACAATTCTTTTTCATCAGTGGGATAATTGCAGACTGTGTTGCACAGTGTCTCATTGTGATATGCCACTAGGTACCCCTGTTGAGTAAGAACTGCCCCAATAACATAGTTAGAGCCATATGTCTTGATCTCAAATGGTTGTTGCAAGTATGTTAATGTAAGCACCGAGGCAAAGAAAAGACTATGTTTCAATTCTACGAATGCCTTCTATTGAGATTTCGACCAAAAGAAATTTTCTTTCGCTCCTCCCTTGGTGGGTTGACTCAAGGGCCAAGTGATATGAGAGAATACCAACACGAACCTACGGTAGAAATTCGCAAGATCCAGAAAGTTGGGAAGCTCTGTTAGAGTGGTTGGGGCTGGCGAATAATGAATGACTTGGATTTTGGTTGGATCCAGATGCACCCACTGCTCATCAATAATGTATCCTAGATACTGAACCTCATTCATGACAAAAGTTGACTTCTCCAAATTGACACACAATGTTTTTGTTGCTGCAGTGTTTGGAGGACATGTCGGATGTGGTGGAGTTTCTCTTCCCAAGTCTGGCTGAAGATCAGGATGTCATCCAAGTACACTACTACAAATGAGTTGGTGAATGGTTGCAAGTTGTTTTCCATCAGCCTCATGACGGTCGCAGGAGCATTTGTCAACCCGAAAGGCATGATCAGCCATTTGAAAATTCCCTCCTTAGCTTTGAAGGTAGTATTCCACACATCAGAGGGTTTGAATGGTAGCTGCTGATACCTAGACTTCAAGTCAATATTGTTGAAATATTTCACCTCTTTGAGTTGGTCCAGAAGGTCATTAATCCGTGGGATCATGTACCTATTTCGGAAAGTGATCTTCTTCAGTGCTCGATAGTCAATATAGAGTCTCCAAGTCCCATCCTTCTTATACACCAACATGATTGGGCTCCCACGGGGCAATGAACTCGGCTGGATGTGACCTTTATGTAACATATCCTAAATTTGCCTCTTAATTTCATCGTTCTCTAGAACAGAGCACTGATATATTGCTCCATTAGGCAGTGACACACCTAGGGTCAGATTGATATGATGTTTGACCTAATAGTGCAGAGGCTCCCCTGCGGGTGAGGTGAAGATGTCCCTGTACTCCTCCACGACCTTGTTCATTTGTTGGCATGCGAAGGAGCCCTGTCTAGAGGTCATGGCACATTCTTATTCTTTCCCTGAGGGCAGATCATCAGGCAAAAAATTTCCCAGTTTTGGAAATGAGCTTATTGCATTTTTTTTAGTAACCAAAGAGATAGCGACAGGTGGTGGTACCTCTAGTATCCTGTACAACGTATTTCTCAAAGTAACAATAAAAGAACGAGGCCATGACTCATACATAGCATGTTGATTCCACAAGTATGGCTAGCCTAATAATACATCACAAACATCAAGAGGATGAATGTCACATAATACCTCATCCTTGAAGGGCTTGATGTTGTAGGGAAGGCGAAACTGCTAGCTGACACGGAGATCCCATCCTTGGTGAAGCCACCCAATGGTGTACGTTTATGGTTGTTATTTTGTCAAAAAGACCAACTGCTTCATGACCTATGATTCAATGAGGTTATTTTGTCTCCCGCTGTCAACAATTAACTATAGTGGGGAACCCTTTACACACATTTGGGAGTGGAAGAGATGCTCCTCCTCCTCTGGATCTTCTGGTTCCTCCTTCTGGATATTCGTGGTGGCAACGGTGGAATTGGGCTCCGCATCGATAATCTTCTTCCCTTTGTCACTCCCCTTATCAGGTTATGATTATGATTCAGAGCATGCATCTAATTCAGAAGCCTTCATCTCGGCCACCAGTGACTTCTTGGCCTGACACTCACTTGTGTTGTGAGTGGAGCTCTTCTGGAACTTACACCACTTCCCCATGTCCTTCTTCGGCTTTGATGTGTTTTACTTTTCTTGCAGCTTTGGAAGGTTGTATTGGGCCACCTTGCCTTGGATTTTTCCTTTGTTATGTGGTTTTGGGGAACCTTTCTCTTGCTTTTGATTTGTAGATCCAAAGTCTCTCTTCTTCTGTTTTAATTTCTGCTCAATCTTGGTAGCATATCAGTATGACGTAACAATAGAGGATATGTCGAGGAACTCCATTTCCTCCTGAATTTATTTTTTAATACAATTGTGTTACTTCAGCACCACATGTTTCTCTGAATCTTTGATGCCCAAATTTTTGTACAGGGCATGGAATAGATTCTTCACCTCATGCACATCTTGATCCCTTTGGTGTCGCAACATATTCCATTATATGTACTTGTCATCATAGCTCCCCATGGGATAATATTATTCCTTGATGGCGTCTCGGAAATAATTCCAAGTGGGTATGACCGAGAATAGAGAGGGTTCCCCCTCATCCTTTTCCTCACAGTAGGTTTCCCACCAGTCCTTGATATGGGGGGTAGCTTTAAGGAGTGAAAAAATAATCTTCTCCCAGTCGGAAAAGTCATGAATCGAGAAATATCCTTTTAATAGATTCAACCATATATCTACGGTGTCTACATCTATTTGGCCCTAAAATATGGGAATTTCAAAGTTTACTTGTACCTTAAAAGGAGTGGCTCCTCCAGAGTGACTCCAAGATGTAGATGCGTAGTCGATTAGCAGTTGTTGAGGGATCTGGGCAAAGTTATCTATCATCGCGCTCCTTTGTTTCTCGAGGGCCTCCTCGAGAAATATTTTCAGAGGATATCCTGCTCCCTCATATTTATTTACTTCCCCCATGGGTAGGTGTCAGGGTTTGCAAGGATGATCTTGCAAAAGTTCAACTAGATTGAGCCCTAACTCCTTATACCCTAACCTTGTTGGGGACGTGCAAAGAAGGAAAGAGAAATATTAGATGATATGATACCATTGATCCGGATTTATGCAGGAACACAATGAAATACAAAAATAAATATGAAAGCAGAGATGCGGCATAAATAAGACTTCATTTCATTAATAACAAAAGTATGAAATATTATTACAGACAGAATGGAAATAAACTATCTAGGGTGCTATTAATTTATCTCTGAGAAGAGATGTGGCGGCTGCAGGCCTCTGAACTGTGTTACAATGCCTATTTATTATTTATAAACAATGGAAAACCATAAACATCCAAAAATCTAACCCTAAGAGATGAAGCACAAAAACTATGGGCCCCATCTGGGTAAACTGGTACTTCAATCTTCCCTGTGAAGTAACTTTGGCATACGATATTTGTTTGACCTGCACAATACCTTGTTAGAAATATCTATTTGAGGACTACTAATTTTGATGTGATAAAAATCAAAGGAACTCCATGTTGATCTCGTTTTTTCCTAAAAAACGCCATTTAGGGCCTCAAAACGGCTCTGGAAGTTGAGGACTCTAAAAACTGCTAAAAATAGTAAACTGTGCTACAATTAAGGAAAATGAAAAACAAAAAGATTCAATGGTGGGGCCCCAAGTGAAATAGGCAGGTGGCCACCAATATCCACCTAGATCATTCCTCCTCCCTTAGGAAGCAATGGTCCCCATTTCATTGAGTTCCTCCATGAGATGAGGAAACTTCTACGGAACTTGCTCCCTGGTGAACCATTTGCCTTGATCCAGGAGTTGGACAGCTTTGACAACTCGACACAGCTAGATATTCTATTGGAAAGTGTGCTTGATTTGCATGTCCATGATACGATCTATGGTGGCCTATTCCATGCAGTCTGGTTTTAACTCTATTGGTGTGAGTTGTTATGCAATGTCAGAGGTGTCCAGTAGAGGTGGGAAGTAGGGCCTAAGGTGGTCCACATTGAACATTGGGTGCAGAACAAGAATGGTGGAATACTGAGCTTCAAGGCATTGGCCCCTACAACCTTGGTGATGGTGTATGGCCCATATCAGAGTGGGTGAAGCTTCCGGTGGGGTCCAACGAGGCACTCCTTCTGCAAATGAGGCCACACTTTGTTTCCCACCTGGAAGTTGTGTGGCACCCGATGTTGATCATGTCGTTGCTTTCACTTGGCATTGGCTCTATCCCATATGTCATGAACCTATTGGCGGATGTGATGAATGCATTCAATGAATTTTTTCTCCTTGATGTTGAAGGGAAGGCAACACTGTTGGCTGACGTGGAGAACCCGTCCTTGGTGAAGCCACCTGATGGTGTATGGTTGTGGGTGTGTTGTGGTCAGAAAGCCCAATTGCTTCACGACCTCTACTGAAATGAGGTTATTTTGGCTCCCACTTTCGACAATGAAATATAGTGGGGAACCCTTTACCCAAATCTGGGAGTGGAAGAGACCCTCTTCCTCCTCTGGATCTTCTGGTTCCTCCTTCTAGATCTTCATGGTGGAAACGGTGACCTTGGGCTCTGCATCGATAATCTGCTTCCATTTTTCATTCCCCTTGTCAGATTCTAATTCATATTCGAAGCATGCATCTGATTTAGAAGCCTTCATATCGACCACCAGTGAATGCTTTTCCTGACACTCACTTGTGTTGTGAGTGGATCTATGATGGAACTCACACCACTTCTCCATGTCCTTCTTTGGCTTTGTTGTGTTTTTCTTTTCTTTCGGCTTTGAGAGGTTGTCTTGGGCTACCATGCCTTGGATTTTTCCTTTGTTTTGCGGTTTGAGGGCACCTTTCCCTTGCTTTTGATTCAGAGATCCAAAGTCTCGCTTCTTCTGCTTGAATGTTTCCTCAATTTTGGCAACATACCGGTATGTTGTACCAAGAGAGGAGATTTCAAGAAACTCCATTTCCTTGTGAATGTATCTATGTAGAAAACTACGGTACTTCAACACCAAATTTGTTTCCAAGTATTTGATGCCCAACTTTGTGCGCAGGGTATGGAATAGATTCGTAAGCTCATGCACATCTTGATCCCTTTGATGCCACAACGTAGTCCATTGTATGTACTTGTCTTCATAGCTCCACATGGGATAAACTTGTTCCTTGATGGTGTCTTGGAAAGAATTCCAAGATGGGTATGACCAAGAAAACAGAGGGTTCCCCCTTGTCCTTTTTCTCACAGTAGGTTTCCCACCAGTCCTTGACTTGGGGGATGACTTTGAGGAGTGAAAAAATAACCTTCTCCTGGTCGGAAAAGTCATTTACCAAGAAATATTCTTCTAATAGATTCAACCATCTATATACAATTTTTGCATCTATTTGGCCCTAAAATATGTGAATGCCAAAGTTTAATTGTACCTTAAAAGGAGTGGTGCCTCAAGAGTGACTGTTGGATGTAGATGCGCCGTCGGTGGGAAGCCGTTGAAGGATTTGGGCAAAGTTATCCATCATCACGTTCCTTTGTTTCTCGAGGGCCTCCTCGAGCAATGTTTTGATAGGATATCTTGCTCTCTTGTCTTTATTTTCTTCCCCCATGGGTGGCTGTCGTCATTTGCGAGGCTTTTCTTGCAAAGGTTCAACCAGATCAAGCCCTAACTCCTTATACCCTGACCTCGTTGGGAACATGCAAAGAAGGATCGAGAAAGAGTAGAGCACTTTGATACCACTAATCCAGTTTAATGCAGGAACACAATTAAATACAAAAATACACATGAAAGAAGAGACGCAACAAAAATAAGACTTCATTTCATTAATAACAAATAACTAAAATATGCTTACAGACAGAATGGAAATAAACTAGCCAGGGCATTGGTAGCTTATATTTGAGAAGCGATGTGGCGGCTACAGGCCTCTAAACTGTGTTACAATGAGGCTCAAGGGCCTATTTATTATCGAGAAGCAATAGAAAACCCTAAACATCTAGAAACCTAACCCTGGGAGATGAAGCGCCAAAACTATGGGCCTTGTTTGGGTAAATTGGTACATCAATCTTCTTGGGGACGTAACTTTGGCATATGATCTTTGTTTGATGCACACAATACCTCGTTAGAAATATATATCTGAGAAATAAAAATTTTGATGTGAGAAACATTGAAGGAACCTCCATGTTGCTCTTGGGTTTTCCAAAAAAACGTCGTTTAGGGCCTCAAAACGGCTTTGAAGTTTAAGACCTGAAAAACTGCTAAAAATAGTAAACTGTGCTAGAATTAAGGAAACTGAAAAAATGAAAGAAGAAATGGTGGGGCCCCAAGTGGAATAGGCGAGTGGCCACCAATATCCATGTGGATCATGCTTTAATGGTGAAAAAACTTGAAATAAAATTTTTGAATGCAAAGTGACAATATAATAGTGTTGAATGATAGAAAATGTGAATAATAAGAATGTAGTCAATTACAAATAATCTTCACTATGATCAATATCAAACTATTTTCTTGTACTATTCTTATTGTCACCCGTGTTAGTTTTGTCATCTTCTCATATCGGTTATATGAAAAGGAAATTTGAAATCGTAAACCATTTAAATCTTTAGCTCAAACTATTGTAGTAAACATCATACATTGTCTCTCTTTCTCTCCAATATTAATAGGTTGAATTACTATAACACAAAAATCAATGTACATTTCCAATAATTTTTTGTGCTTACACAAAAATCAATGAACATTGTTAATCCAATCACTTTAAAATTAATGTACCATCATACATCCAATTACATCAAATTAGAAATCAACATCTAGACTGAAATCAATGCATCTAATGCAAGCAATTAAATAAGATTATAAAACAACTTCTACATTGAAATCAATGGATCTAATGCAAGCAATAAATTGGATTAGAAATCAAAATCTACACCCAAATCAATGCATCTAGTGAAAGTAATAAAATAGGATTATAAACCGACATCTACACTGAGATCAATGCATTTAGTGCAAGCAATCCAATAGAATTATAAATCACTATCTACACTAAAATCAATGCATTTAGTGCAAGCAATCAAATAGTCAAATAGGATTATAAATCATCTACATTGAAATCAATGCATCTAGTGTAAGAAATCAAATATAATTATGAATCAACACCTACATTGAAATCAATGCATCTAGTGCAAGAAATCAAATAGGATTATAAATCACCACCTACAGTGAAATAAATGCATTTAGTGCAAGAAATCAAACAGGATTAGAAACCAACATCTACACTGCAATCAATGCATTTAGTGCAAGAAATCACATAATATTATAAATCAACATCTACACTCAAATCAATGCATTTATTGCAAGCAATCAAATAAGATTCGAAATCATCTACATTGAAATCAATGCATCTAGTGCAAGCAATCAAATATAATTATAAATCAACATCTACATTGAAATCAATGCATCTAGTGCAAGCAATCAAATAGGATTAGAAATCACCATCTACACTGAAATCAATACATTTAGTGCAAGAAGTCAAATAGGATTAGAAACCAACATCTACACTAAAATCAATGCATTTAGTGCAAGAAATCAATAGGATTAGAAATAATCTACATTGAAATCAATGCATCTAGTGCAAGCAATCAAATATAATTATAAATCAACATCTACATTCAATTCAATTGATCTACCACAAGCAATCAAATAGGATTATAAATCACCATCTAAACTGAAATCAATAAATTTAGTGCAAGAAATCAAATAGGATTAGAAACCAACATCTACACTTAAATCAATGAATTTAGTGCAAGCAATCAAATAGGATTATAAATTTCCATATACACTAAGATAAAGGCATCTAGTGCAAGAATTCATCTTCCCTCTCTCCCCTCTCCATATATATCTATATCTCCCTTCATCTCTCCTTCTTTATATCTCTATCTCACCCCCCCAAACACACATTCTTTCTCACTCCATATCTATCAATCTCTTTTTCCCTCCCTCCCTCTCTCCATCTCTCTCCTCTTCCCTCTCTTCACCTTCCATCAATATCTCTATCTCCCTTTGTCTCTCTATATCACCCCAAAACATACACTCTCTTTCTCCAATCTATCTATCCCTCCCTCCCTCCTCATCTCCCTCTCTCTCTCTCTATTTCCCTAATATCCCTCCTTCATGATTCTCTCTCTTTCCTCCAATTGTCCTCTCTCCATCTCTCTCCATATTCCTTATCACACCCTCTCTCTCCACCTTTCTCTCTACGCCTTTATTCTTACCTCCCTCTCCCTACCCCTCCAACTTCATCTCTCTTTCCTTCCCTGTCTCCACTCTCTCACATCCTCTCTCTTCCTTCCTCTCTATCCTCTTCTCTCCCATCTCTCTCTCTCTCTCTCTCTCTCTCTCTCTCTCTCTCTCCAACTCTGTTACTACATCCCACCCTCTCTCCTTCTCTCTCCTTCTCTCTCCTTCTCTCCCCCCTTCTCTCCATCTCTCTTTCTTTATCTCTGTCTCACCCCCAAACATCCACACTCTCTCTCCATCTATCCATTTCTACCCCCTCTCTATCTCCACTTCTCACATTATATGTATTTCTTATTCCCTCCCTCTCTCCCCCTCCAAATCTATCTCTCTATCACTCCCTCTCTCCTCATTTCTCCCTCCATCACTCCTCCTCTCTTTCAAGTCATATCTCTCTTAATTCTTCTCTCTCCCTTTCTCTCCTACCTCCATCTCTCTCTCTCTCTCTCTCTCTCTCTCCCTATTTTACCTCCAATCCTCTCTCTTCCTCTATCACTCTCCTCCCGTCTTGCATCCTTCCTCTATCTCCCTTTCTATCCTACATCCCTCTCTCTTCCCCATCACTCTCTCTCTATATATATATATCTCCATCTCTCTCTCTCCAATCCTCTTTCTCTCTCTCTTTTCTTTCCCTCCGATCCTCTCCCTCTCTCTCTCTCTCTCTCTAACACACACTCTTTTCCCTCCAATCCTCTCTCTTCCCCTATCACTCTCCTCCCTTCTCGCATCCTTCCTCTCTCTCCCTTTCTATCCTACATCCCTCTCTCTTTCCCATCTCTCTCTCTCTCTTTATTTGCCCTCCGATCCTCTCTCTATCTCTTTCTCTCTCTCTCTTCTCCCTCCAATACTCTCTCTTTCCCCATCACTCTCTCTCTCTCTCTCTCCAACTACGTTACTATTTCCCTCCCTCTCTCCTTCTCTCCATATCTCCTTCTTTGCCTCGTTATATCACCCCTAAACATACACACTCTCTCTCCATCACTACCTTGTAACTCCCTCTATCTCTTCACTTCTAATTCTCTATTTCTTTCTTCTTCCCTCCCTCTGTCCCCCTCCAACTCCATCTCTCTATTTCTCCCTCTATCCTCATCTCTCTCAGGTCCTCTCCCTCCCTTTCTCTCCTACCTCCCTCTCTCTTCCCCCATCTCCATCTCTCTCTCTCTCTCTCTCTCTCTCTCTCTCTCTACCCTCCAGTCCTCTCACTATCTCCCTCCCTCTCTCCTTCTGTCTCTCATGCTTCCATATTTGTGTCTCCATCTCCCTCTCTTACCCTTCTCTACCTCTCTCACTCCTCTCACTCTCTCTCTCTCCATTCCTTCTCTCCCCTTTCCTTCAGTTTATCTCCATCTCTCCCTTGTGACTCCCCCTATCTCTCCACCTCTATCACTCTATGTCTTTGTTCTTCCTTCTCATATATATATCTAGAGTTAATATATATCATGATGTATTAATATATATTATAATATAATAAAATATATAATTGTATTAATCCAAATTTATTAAATTTAATAATATTAATATGATAATATATTAATATGAATATTAGAATTAATAATAATAATATTATTAATCTTTTAATATTAATATTAGGGTTAATATTTTTTTTTTTTGCGTGACATTAATAATAATTTGGCCCATGGTATTTGGCTCATAGGCTTCACCTAAACAAAACCTTTTTTTTAGTTTCTTTAAATATATAGAGGGTTACGGAGTAAATATAAAAATATGATTTATTTATTTACCATACCTCTGGTTTATTTATATTTTATTTATTTACCATACCTCTATTATTTACCATGGTGTTTGGCCAATAGGCTTAGTATATAATTAGATGTTGATTTCTAATCCTATTTGATATATTTTTTTTTATTTACCATATCTCTTTATACCTCTTTTATATTTATTTATTTACCATACCTCTTTTATAAATATGGTATTTGGCCCATGGTATTTAGCCCATGGTATTAAAATGGTATTTTCCCATAGGCTTCACCTAAATAAAACCTCTTTTTTGAGTTTAGGTTTATGGAGTAAATATAAAAATAGTTTTATTTATTTACCATACCTTTAGTGTATTTTTATTTTTATTTATTTACCATACTTTTGGAGTAAGTATAAAAATAGGTTTTATTTATTTACAATACCTCCACTTTATTTATATTTTTATTTATTTACCATACCTCTTATTTGAGTGTTCATAACCCTCTTTATATTGTGTTTATACATAATAATAATTAAATTTATTTTTAAATAGTGTGACATTAAATTAAAAATGTTAAATGTTTAGGTGTTTAAGTTTTTACTTGATATCTACCCCATACTGAAATGTTTAGTGCAAACCCTTACAGATTTATGAATGCACTTCCAATTTTAAAATACTTATTTTTTATTATTTAAAATTTTGATAAATAGTGTTTTTTTCATTTTCCCTCCTAAAAAATTGGTGAGCTATCAAAACACTAAAACCTCTTTAGGCTCCTCTTTAGGATCTTACTCAGATTATGAATTTATTTCTCTCCTAAAACATTGGTGAGCTATCAAAACATTGAAACCTCTTTAGGCTCCTCTTTAGGATCTTAGCAACTACGAAACACTAAAAAACCTCTTGATGCTTTGTTCTGTGGACAATGAATTTATTTTTAAATTCTAGATCTACTAGATGATGGAAACTCTGAAGTCTGCTAAAAATTTTTCACATTAAGATAGTTTTCTCCCTCACAAGCTCAACATAATCAACATTTTCTTACATTTCTCCATATACAAGTAATATTGTTTTGGTACATTTATGTATTTCAAATTCTATGTCTCTACCAGATTCAAAACCCCATTTTTTAACGTACAACAAAAGATTATAATTTTTTCTTCGTCGGGATTTAAAAAAGAGAATCCTCTAGAGGATGCCATCAGGTTTTGTTGTTGTATTTTTTGAAATAATAGAGATTAAATCCTTGATTTTAAGTATAAATCTTGAAATAAATGAGAGGTCAAGCTACTACAACGGCGAGGGGAGATTTTGATCCAGAAAACCTTTTGCAAGTTGATATACCCACTGAGGTTCCGTACACAAACCCTATATTTTAGATTTTTTTACTTGCATATAGTTTTATTACATAATTTTTGTAAAATCATTATTTTGTGGTCAGTAAAAAAAACCTTAATTTCTTTTTGCCTCATATTGTCATGATTGAAATCTTAATTATGGTTGGTTTCCTTTAGTAAAACCTATTTATGCTTAGTTTCCATAAATAAAATTTTGATTTGGTTTTGTACTTGTGAGCAAAACTCACAAAACTATATTGTCATGTGTAAGCCCTAATTTATTTTTGCCTCATGATTGAAATCTTGATTGTGCCTGGTTTCCTTCAATAAAACATAATTCTGCTTGGTTGCCATGAATAAAAATTTGATTTGGTTTTGTCCTTGTGAGAAAAAATTTATTGTCCTTCTTTCATCCATATTGTTGCAAAAGGAAGCCTTTATTTTTGGATTTAGCATGGCTCCATGATGAATATAAATATCAATCTAGATTCCAGAGTAGATAAAAATGAGGCAAATTGGGTTTAATTTACTACACTTAGGGTTTAGCTGAAAACACAATAGAAGTATGATATTATCTGAAAAATAGTTGTTACCTTGATGATAAACTCACTAGCACCAATGCAAGGAGAGGGTTGTTGAACTTCATGGGCAGATGGAGTTTTTTAGGAATATGGAGTAACGAGTGGAAGAAATATCTCTTCATCTCCCCTTTCAATCCGAACTAGCCAATTTGGGGTAGCTTCACACTTGGTGGGAAATGGTATCTTCCAATGAAATAAAATTTTCTTTTTGGAACTCTTTAAATATTTTTCCCTAGGGACTGCACTGCAAACTATGGATTACCTTCGGATTAGTTGAAATTTCTAAGGGGTAGTTGTCTTGCCAAATTTGACTGGCACTTTAATTTAGTATCACTGCTCTAAATTAAAATCATGTCGCATGGATTGGAAAAATCATTGGAATGATAGGACCCTTGTCCATGACTTATCATGCCACATGAGTATGCTAACCTCTCCACGGAACCAATGTACCCATTATATAATTTATGTGTTTAGCTGTTGAAGTTCAGGTGTAGATGGAGCTTCACTAGGACTATGAAGTAATGAAGGAAAAAATATCTATTTATCCTTCCTTTCAATTTGAACAACCCAGTTTGGGGCAGCTTCCCATTCAACAGGAAATGGAATTTTCCATTGAAATAATTATTTTTTTTGGAACTACTTCAAGAAACTTTCCCAAGGGGGCTTTTATTACAAACTATATATTTCCTTTAGGTTAATTACCATTTTTGAGGGGTAGTTGTCCCATCAAACTTGTCTGGCACTTAAATTCAGTCTCATTGTTTTGAATGAAATTCATGAAAAATGTATCATAGAGATGATAGAAAGAATGAGACCTTATCCATGGCTTATAATTCACGAGTATGTTAACCTTTCTATTGAACCAATGCAACATTACCAAATTTATCAGCTTAAAATGTTTTAAGGCCTATCAATTTTTTTAAGCTAATGAAAAAGAATACAAGAATGCTTCATCTTTCTGCACTTAAAGTGGCACCTTTCCATCACTATAGCAATAATTAATAATTTTTACCAAAGGCTACACCATAATTCAATAGCCACATCATGTAAACCCCGCATAAAGGAGGAGTATGCCAGGTAGGATTTAATTTTAGGTCATTTTTGCAACAATTTCTCTATATTTCCATCAAACCATCGTTTGACAGATAGTATGTTGCTGCTATATCTAAGGATGTAAATCTTTTGTTCCTCACTCCATGATCACCAAGGTGATTTACTCTCTAAATGAATTTGGCTTGACCTTAATAAGGTTGACCTAGGGGTAAAAATCAATCTAGAAACATTTGGCTAATCAACCATAAGTAGAGGGGATTTTATTATGCCAAAATTTCCTAGGCACATAATTTGGCCTAATTTTAAGCATGAATACAAGCAATCAGAAAAGTATAAGCACATGCATCCCAAAAGTAGTATGTAAATGGGAAAAAAGTTATAAATAATTGAGTTGAACAAGGGTTAGAGAATGATTGGAATGGAACTGATGTAAATATTGAGTTGAAGAGTCAATTTCCTAAAAAAGTAATATATTCAAACAAGGGTGATAATAGCATAGAATTTTGCACTTAGAATTATGTACCAACCCCTTACTAGGAAAGTATATAAGTACAAACGATGGATCGACTTTGTCATATATTTTTTCAAATGTTATTTTCAAGAGAATAATTTATTGTGTGGATTCCTTTTCCCATTCCACACTTTCCCATAAAACAAGCACTATATCGAAAATAATCAGCTTCTGAATAAATCTCATTTACTCTCGGTTGTTACAAGTTGAAACCCACTGAATTATTATGGTTAAGGCTTTGCCTAGAATATTGTACGAGGAATTAATGAAAATAAATTATTTATAGTATCTAGGACCTAATGGTTTACCTAGATGAATATTCTGGGATCAAATTGATCATTTCAATTCCATATTCCCCATATTCTAGAATCTAAAAAGGTCCCAAGGTCCAAGACATGCAGAACATGTCATTACCAATAACCTTAATATCTTGAAAATATCACAAGGAAGGCCATATTTCCCAAGGATTTCTCATCTTTCTTCCTATTAAGCGCTAGGAGGACATTCTCTTCTAATATGTGCTACAAGCATATCTCATTCACTACTCCACAACTTAGTAGGGATAACACTCCTCGTATATCAAGGGCCAAGCCTCACTAACATGATCCATAAAAGGAGTATTCTGCATAAATATTTCTTAAGTTGATTGTGAATGTATCTTTGATCTTTTCCAAGTCCTCAATCAAAATTCACTCTGGATTATTGATCCGGTGATTCTTTCTAATTTTTTTTTTTTTCCTGATAAATTCTTGGAGTATTAACCACCCTTCACCACTATAAATGATCCTTGATTCTGACCCCATTGGCTCTATATCCTTCCTTTCATTTGAGTATATAGTCCTCCTTAGTCATCTTTTCCTGTAGTGTGACCATGCAATTAATAATATCCTCCTCAAGAAGCATCCACACCACAATTAATTATGTTATTCATTTTTGTTATGTCTTCTTTTCTATCTAGCAACCATCCTCCCCCATCCATGAAGGAAATTGACCACTCTTGAAATAGCTTCCTCCCACCATGGTATATATTCATGATTATCTCATGGTCTAGGAACTAGATTGCAGACATTTGTGATCAATGTACATCAGTGTTTAGCGACAACATAAGATACATTCAACTTGAAAGGAATAGGCATTGGAAGGTCACTCCACTCACTACGATGATAAAGTGTTATTTAATATTTTGGATAATAGATCCCATCTAATATAACTTTCACTCTTTCAATATCCCTCCATACCAAGAAAAATCAGCCTTTGAAATCCATATGTTTTCATGTCTAGTTCACATCAAATATTAAAAATTTGGATTTATAGCTTAACCAACATCTATTTACTCCAAAGAGGACGAACAAAAATTTGTCTTCATTGCCTCCCTCCCACTTTACCATATTAAAGTCACTCAAGAGAATCCATTCTACAACTGTTAGTGAATTATCAATCCAATCCAACAACCATCTACAATCTACTGCAATAGACACATTGTAAATGGAAAAAAAATTATTCATATACCGAGAAAGCCACACTTATTATTCAAATCCATACCATAAAGTACAACTGCTGAACTCAATTGAGGTGCTAATCCAAGAATAGTATACATAGATCTCATTCATGGTTAATGGCCTAAAAAGAACCATGCCAAAATGTTCCATTCATGATTGTTGAACAAAGCTCAAAGGCAGTATTCTTGACCTCCTGCAAACACAAGACATCAACTCTTTGTCTTGAATGAAATCCTTAATTAGAGTCATTTGGAGGGGAGGGTTATACCCTTTACATTCCAAGATAAAACAATAATATTCATCCTGTAACATTGAATTTCATGTTCAATGCCTCAAACGTATTATTTATTAACATCTCCTCAGCACCTTATTTTCCATACTATGTGTCATTGGTTATTGTATTATTGTAAGGAATATTCTTCACCATATTTGGATATATGGGAAGATGATTTATTTTTTTAATCCATTTCTATAACTTTTCCTTTTACCATTTTATTGCATATTACAACCATCATGACTGTCAACAATTTTGGACTGTTTCTCTTTGTCTGATTATCAGCAGTCTTCAAAACTTCCTTCTTTCTCTCCTTCTAGAAATATCTACCTTTGGGCCTAACTTTGTTTCCCCTGGGATATTTCAGCCACCTTTCATGAAGAATTTTTTGTGCTAGTCTAATCATATTTCGACACTCTTCTATGAGGGAATTCCTTGACATGATGATATGGCACCTGGCATATAAAACATGAATTTGGTGGGTTAATATATCTTAGTTTTTTTTTTAAATTTCTACCTATGCCAACAAGCTTAGTATATTGGTGTAATGGTTTTGTAAAATTGACATACAAACACACTCGAGTAATTTATCGATATGCGGAACACTCTTTTCGACAACGCAAATAAAAACCTTCCCAAACCTCTATGATATTTTCTTCATACCTCTTAGTTCGATCTAGCATGTTAGCGAACTCAATGAAAAATGAAAATTTGGCTTGATTGAAGTTGGAAGAATTGAAATCTTCACTCAAGGATTGAACATATATTATGGATCCAACTATGTTCCAAGTGCATTGGAGTAGAACAATGTGGGCAACCTATTTAGAGTCAAATACAAGTGATAGGTAGTGATTACCCAAGGCCAAAGTGAGATTACATGAATATATTAATATTTTCCCTCGAATGATGTTCAAACTTCACACCATTACTGGATATTATATTCTAAAGGATTTTTCTAAAGGTAATATAGGAGAAAATCTCTTTTCGCAATTCCCACTTCCTTTTGATAAAGGAAGGGACCTGATAAAGTAAGAAGGGAATATTGGAAACAATGAAGTCCTCTTCCATATTGGCATACATTGATTCTATTATATTTAAATACTCACATATGTCCATCCTTGCTTTTAGCAATACCTTAATTTTAGGAATCTGCAAGATTTTTTTTCATGTTTAATCATCCCTTGAATCAATGAGTACATTATCCTCATCTGATTATTTTGTGAATGTCATTGTATAATAGACACTCTTTACAATCAATTTTAAAATCTTGATTTTTTATAATGGATATGTGGATTGGTAGCTACAAAGGGTCTACTTGAAACCATGGTATTAATGGTTGGGTGAGAGGGAATACCATGCATTAATAGCAATTCACATCTGTTGAGGCAGCTAGTCACCGCTACAGCATAGTAGAAATGTTAAATTAAGGAAGGGTTTATGTTTTAATTTTATTCTCTTGAGATCCCCCTATATATGACCTTTAATTGTTTAACATATATTTTTCTTATACCTATTGTTATTAATTTACTCATTTCCCTATATTTGCAAATGACCTAATGATCTGGTATGGTATTTGTAAAATATTTGGAACAATTTGTAGGACGCTATAGTAATTTTCAAACTCTGCACAAATATTGGTTGGTATACTTTTTATTCTTCCAAATAATCTCTGCCATCTAATTTTTTTCACAAAGTTGGGATATTTAGTCATTATATTTTTTGCAGCTATGTTGCTCCTGAATATGCAGTGATTGGGCTTCCGACTGTGAAGGGTGATGTGTATAGTTGTGGCGTAGTGTTACTATAATTTCTTACTAGAAGGAAACTAATTAATATGTGTAATATCCCCAAATGGGATATTTTAATAAATTTTCATAAATCAATCTAAACCCCAAATATGCCATAAAATCAACAAGCATTTAACAGAAGATTTCCATGTAAAAAATAACCACATAAAATATTGAAATCCAATACCACATAGAACAGGAAGAATCCAAGCTTTTATTATAAATAATAAAAATGTTTACATATAGATTTGACCCAAAAAGAGCTGAGATGGAACTGGCCAACAATACAATCTGCTGCACTACTACACCGCGATGGCCTCCAAAACTGAATTGCTGCACTCTCCCTCTGGCAACAACTACCACTGAATCCATTGAAGCACCTGTTGAAGATCTGAATGATCCTCAATCCAATATCCCTAAAACTCTGTGAAATTTATGAATGAAGCCTCTTCAAGGAGAGTTGGGTTTCTGTCTAACACTCACAAATCACCCGAGGGTTTCTGTCCTAGGGCTACGACTTTAGTATAGAACCACGTCTCAAACCTCTCATACAATAAAATGATATGATCCAAAAGATATCCCTCAATCACCTCTTCCCTTTATTTTATAGATCTCTTGGAGCCTTCTAGAGCATTATTTTATTTTTATTTTATTCATGGTGCACTTTTCCCTCTTATTAAAATATTCCTTTTTAATGTAGAAAAGAGTAAATCGACTACCATGTCTCCTCTAGGCACTGAAACTCATGCCCAACCATCCCATCATGTAGGTATCCTTGTCTCGGTTCCAATGAGATATTACACTAAGGTGTTCCATCATGTATTCTTCTTGGAATGCCACCTTGAGCGTAATCGGCTGAGTCAAAATCCCACAAATAACTCAAATTTCTGAGAGTTGTTGGAATGCACCAGAACAAAAGCCAAAATGGTCGGATGATGGAATATATCAAGCAAATTCCACCGGACACCATGGAAAATCCTCAAAACTCCTCCAAAAAGCCCTTGAGCCCGCTGATAGCACCAATCTGTACTTGTGACTTGTCTACTCCTAACTCGGGAAGTCCAACGTAACCCTGTCGTAGGTGACACCAAAAAAGGGAATATTACAGACCTTTCGCCCCAAGATTTCTTGCCCTCAAGCAATCCAAATATGTGGGCCACCTTGTTAGCCCAATGTAACTAAGACCCAATGCCTGGATCCCATACAAACCCTTAGGTCCAGATATGCACCTATGTCAAGCCACTCGGAATAGACCCCTCAATGTCGGGATCCCAAACTGATCTCTCCATGTATCTGTCAACAAACAATCCTCCCAAACCCCAATGCCACCATGGAAAATCATCGCCCAAGTCCAACGGCTTGGACTGCACACTACCTTTGGTTATATATGATGCCCCATGAGGTGAAGTCCGCCAACAAGCATCAATGCTCCCTGGCTCCTGCTGTGATGTACCTCTAACTGTATAAGCTACCCCACCAACTGCGTACCAAGTCATCACCTCTCTCCAATCCAAGTCTTGACTCAATCCCACTCTGATCTGCTCTCCTAAAATCTAGATGGAGTGCTGAAGAAACGACGACCTGTGCCTCACTGCTAGCTAGAATCTGTAACATCTTATATGTCTTAGGGCCCTTGCTCTACTGTGCTCCCTACGAAGAAAATCATACCATCAAGAGGGTACCAGCTCATGATCTCCTGCCAATCTATCATGGGATAAGAATCCAATGTAGTGTCAAATGCATACAGAATATGCCCAGAGAACTATCGCCAGCTCATAATCAACTCACGTTGCTCTGTCTCGTCTACCAATGAAATCTTCCTGTAGAAGAAAGCCCCTCTCTCTATAATGGGCCAAAGTGGGCAAGATATTCTACAAGCCCCATCTTTGTACTCCTGGAGAGTGCTACTCCTTGAGGGTACCATAGCTCTGTTGACTGCATGTGTACCTATCTACACCTCATCAATGTGTTGGCCCATAGATGGATGCTCCACCATCGCCAACAACTCCTCCCTCTCCCGATCGGGAATGTAATGATCCGACTGTCCACTAGCCCCATGTAGAACTATCCCATAAACCTCCACCATCTCCAAAGGATATGGATATGCAACTGCTGTCACCGTACTCGATGTCTGTGCATCTGACTGCTCCTCCTCAATGGTTGACTGTAAGGTTAGCTGCATACGCATCATAGACTCAGTGTGAGCCTCCATCTGGCTCTCCCCCAAGGGACTATCATGCATGATGTGCATAGTGTCCTCCTTTGCTGACTCAGGCTCCATCATATGTTTCTCTGGCTGAATCATCACTAGTGACTCATCACCCAGAGTATCCCCCGTAGAGTCCCCTGATAGCTCACCCTGCACACTGGGATACATCTCCGGCCTACTGTCATCATCTCTGCATGACTGCTCTCGCTCCCCGAAAACATCCTTAGTTGATCCCATGGACTAATCTGAAGAAGAGTCCTCATCCTGGCATACCGCAGGAACATCTACCTACTCTACCTCTGCCACCTCATATGCATCTCTCAAACATGAGTGATCAAGCCCCCAAGGTTCTTTGCAAATGAAGCAAAGTCCCTTCCTCCTCAGCTCATTTCTGTTGCCTAATCCACCAAACTGGAGTAGCTCCTCCCTGGTCAACTATCTCCTGAAAAGCTCAATGTTTTGCTCAACTAGTGCTTGGGCTAGCTCATAAGCAGTGGGTGAGACCAACTACTCTCTCCTGCAAATGCTCAACAACCTAGTCTGCAGCTCCTGGAAAATGGCATCACGGTCTCCCATACATGATGACATGATGGACTACATGTGAGCTATGGCTATGTCAGAATGATGTCTCCTAATGCTAAAGAAGCATTGGAACATTTGCAGAATCAAGCCATCACACTCAAGATCGATCATGACCTCATAATTCCGGGTCATGGCCATGGCTTCTAAGACCTTAAGTTTTCTCCCAAATGTAGAGCCTACATAGTTGTATAAATCCCAAAAGGTTCCTACTATCAGTCTGATTTTTTTTTTCATAATATGATCATTGTAGGGAGGGAAGGGTGCTGTTATCCTCAAAATATCACTGAAACAAGAGGCAGCTATAATCTTGACTCTCTCACTTGGATGTTCCAAGAATCCAGCTTGTACTAATGCAAGCATAGATGGCTCCAAATCCCAATTTAAACTCCAATCAAATTTCTCTACCTTTTAAAGGCAGGATTCCAGTTTCTCTAACATGGGAAAGTCATTTTCTGATCTTCCACTCTTTAATTCCATCCCAAGTGCATAAAGCCAATTTCCCACTTCTTCCTCCTTTTGTAAATTTCTCGAATGCCTTTATTGGAATAAACTATGTACCTTCTTGGAGAAGGGTCTGTTGTTTTGTTTCAAGGAACTAAATTCTGCATTGTTTAATCTTTTTAGTGTTTGGTTTAGATTGCAACCCACTGAGACACTGCTATGTTGATTTAGCAGTTGTTTTAAAAACTTCAATGTTTCAATGAAATATATGGAAGTAACAGTGGTTTAGTTTGACTTGAACAAGGCAAGCTACAAGCACCAAGTGGTGATTGCAAGGAAATCCAACCGCTCCAACGCCAAGCTCCTCCAGAAATTGTACTGCTGCTCCAAGACTACACTATTTCCTGACTTCGGCCTCTGATTTACCCACTGAAAACTACTCGGAAAATTCTAGGAATTTGGGAAGGTGATCCTTGCCCAAAACCCAGAAAAACCCAGAAAGGGTTTCTTCTAATTCCAACCTTCAAAACTCGACCCTTTGTAGTTTGGCCCTCTTCCAATTTTGTTTTCTAGCACTACAGCTTCTACTGTTAATCATTTCTCTCCTAAACTCCTCATATGTCTATCCTATCAATTTCGCAACACCCCAGCTCTAAAATCCCACCAATGTAGCTCCCACAAATGAGCCTCCTCCAATGACTACATAGGCCCTTCTAACCAAAATAGTTGCAACTAAAAATTGGAAACCCACAGGCTGATCCAAGATTGAAGCTTTGATACCACTGTAATATCCCCAAATGGGATATTTTCCTAAATTTGCATAAATCAATCTAAACCCCAAAATATGCCATAAAATCAACAACCATTTAACAGAAGATTGCCATGTAAAAATTAACCACATAAAATACTGCAATACAATACCACATAGAATAGGAAGAATCTCAGCTTTTATTATAAATAATAAAATGGTTTACATATAGATCTGACCCAAAAAGAGCTGAGATGGAATTGGCCAACAATACAATCTGCTGCACTGCTACACGACGATGGCCTCCAAAACTGAACTGCTGCACTCTCCCTCCGGCAACAACTATCACTGAATGCACTGAAGCAAATGTTGAAGATATGAATGATCCTCACTCCAATATCCCTGAAGCTTTGTGAAACTTTTGAATCAAGCCTCCTCAAGGAGAGTTGGGTTTCTGTCCAACACTCACAAATCACCCAAGGGTTTCCGTCTTAGGGCTACGGCTGAAGTACAGAACCACATCTCAAAAATCTCATAAAATAAAATGATATTATCTAAAATATATCCCTCAATGGCCTCTTCCCTTTATTTTATAGATCTCTTGGAGCCTTCTAGAGCATTATTTTATTATTATTTTATTCATGGTGCACTTTTCCTTCTTATTAAAATATTCATTTTTAATGAAAAAAAGATTAAATTGGCTACCATGTCTCCTCTGGTCACTGACACTCATGCTCAACCATCCCATCATGTAGGTATCCTCGTCTCGGTTCCATTGAGCTATTACACTAAGGTTTTCCATCATGTATTCCTCCTGGAATGCCACCTTGAGCGTAATCGACTGAGTTAAAAGCCCACAAATAACTCAAATTTTCGAGAGTTGTCGGAATGCAATGGAACGAAATCCAAACTCCGCTCGGATGATGGAATATATCAAGAGAATTCCACCAGACACCATGGAAACTCCTCAAAACTCCTCCAAAAATCCCCTCAGCCTGCTAATAGCACCAATCTGTACCTGTGACCTATCTACTCCTATCTCAGAAAGTCCAACCTAACCCTGTCATAGGTGACACCAAAAAAGGGAATATTACAATATGTCAGAACCATCCAGGCATGAAAACCTGGTTACATAGGATTTTTCTCTCCTTACAAGCAAAGTGGGCTTGGAAACATTAGGGAACCCTGCGTTGGGTAACTATATCCTCTTCAACAACAAACTTGAAACTATTGCTTCCATCTGTGTTTAGCCTAAAATTTGACATCGAACATTTATGGGCTAGGTTGTACAAGCTTTGAAGATTTTTTATAATGATATAGATGCAAGCAGTGGAGGTGGATATTCTAGTTTTAGTCATAGAGGGGAGTCTAATGCTCATGATATGGAGGTCAAGGATGCATCTAGTCAATAGTGGCCCCACAATATTTAGTATGTACCTGATGGTAGTTATTTTGTAATAATTGATTATGATTTAGGTCCCCTCCAAACACAAGAACTAGAGACAGAAAGACCACTTTCAACATCTTCTTTTTTGTCTACTTCTAGAAGCTCATTGAGGAAATTATCAGGATCGTTTAGGAGGCATAGTAGCTCTGGTCCCCTGAGAACAAATAAAAGTAAAAAATCCTAGTATGGAATTAGGGGTCTGGAAAGGGGTAGCATAACTGAGCATGGGGTCAAAAGGCATGAATGTGTACATTAGCTTTGGCCATAATGCTTGCTTATATTACTTTCACGTGGTTAAGACATGTATAGAATTCTAATTATTAATAAACGATATACAAAAGCAAGTTATTTTTTCCTCTAGGTAGCAAATTTTTAAGCCATCAGATACCTTAGCCAAAAAGTACTTTCCTTGTGTCGTTAATATTCCCATTGTATGACATCATGTTCCTATTCTAACTATGATCTTTACTATTGATGGGTTATTTTAATGAACGCTATTTGCCAATTAAAGTGAAGCATCAAGTTTGATGCTCTTTACAAATATGTTTACCCAAATTCTTGAGCACCATAATTTTTTGAGGGAAAGGAAAATATTCACACATAGACAATATTTTTTCAGCATTCTACAAGAAGAAAATTTGGCTTGATGAAGAAATTTTCATTTGAACATTAAGTTTCTTAAATGAGTATGGTTTATTTCTCACTCGAGATCCATAGAACACAATAGTGGTTTATAAGGTTGTCTTAGAAACTATTGAGAAAGAACTTCATGCAGCCAATAGATTGTAAGCATTTGATCACATTTGGAGATATCTCACTCTAGTGATGCATTGATGGCCCATGGTTCGTTGAGTATTTGTCTATGATCATTAAACCCTGAATGTCTTTTTTTTCTTTTGCGGGTTCACTTCTTAGGATTGGAATACCATAGTTTACAATTTGTCTTCTTTGTGTACTCTTCTCAAATACACCAAGTATACTAAATTCCACGATTTAAAAATCTTTCATTTCTTTAAATTGAATATACAAAGAGATTTGTGGCTTATAACCTTTTTGTATTTTGGTTTTTAATAACTTTTGTACATTTCCTTTTGTGGAGACATATAAGCATGTTATTTTAAGCAATAGAATTTGTTTTCTTGCATCATGACATGTATGACTGAGGAGCGATCTTCAACTGAACAAGATAACAAGTATATTATTGATCATGAACCTTGACACTGTTAGCTATGCTACAGTCATTCACTCATGATATGGAAGCCCAAATCAAATACCTTTATCCATCAAAAGACTTGTTTCTCTACATTGGGAGGAAACTTGGGAGCATATCTAAATTTTTAGTGATGGAAATATTCTATGAATGCATTGTTAGAAAATAGAAGAACATCATGAGTGAAGTATAGATAAAATAATACTAGATTTTTTGTTCACCCATCTAATAGAATGGGTAACATATATATTTTTGAAATTTACTTTAGTGAAGTATATAATTAAAATGCTTGAAACTATCGTTTTTGGTAATGCTTGACTATTATGTTTCTAGAAAAAAATAATGAGGGGAACATCTATAAGATGTTGCAAAGATTTAGTAGAAATTCCAAAACTATGGTCTCCCTACATCTCCCATGTTTTTGTAGTAAAAGGAAAATTGAAAGAAAGATTATAGTATATTGTCTAGAAGCTGGTCAACATGTTTTCTCAACGCATAATATATAATATCTCAAGAGTTTTTTAAAAATGCCTTCAAGTTAAATTCAATATACAAAATTATAAGTTAGAACAAAAGATACGTGGCACACAATTGTTTATGTTTTTATTATGCTTTAGTTTTGTTATGTGAATGGGTGGGGGCTAGGGGGAATGTGGAGTAATCTTGAATTATTGATTTGCATATTATTTTTCTTTGTCTAATCAACTCATCATAATAATAGATCTCTTTAGGAGGTAGGTGCATGCTAGAAGGTGCAGATATGCAATAAACAACAGGAATTGGGATTACATGAAAAAAATTGGTCAATACTCCCTAAGCCCTGAAGGAATTCTTTGCTTCTATAAAGTTTCCAATAAAAGATCTAGTTCAGTCTCAAATGACACCTCTAAAAAAATCTTGTGTCATATTGGATAAGCTATCGAATCTCCCTAGGAAAATATTTGACCTTAGTGTGTTAATCATGTTGGAGGTCCCGGTTGAGGAGATACTATTTGCATGTATGCACATGAAAGAAAATTAGTTGGAAAGTTCAATGGAGTGAACTTTCTGCCTTATGCGGTGGAATGATGAGATGCATATCTACCTCAAAAAGAGTTGGAAAGGGAGGATTTATCTTTGAAAATAAAGGGAAAGGAATTTTCAGCTTGGAATTTCAACTACGGGACTATCTTAAATGAGTACAATGGGGGTGCCATGATTCTTAAAGAATAATGGTATTTTTATGCAGCTTTGGTTTCCCATTTATACCCGCAATGAGGTAGGATCTTAAAAATTTTATTGTCTGATCAGATTGGATTATTTTCTTGATTATTTTAAGGTTCAATAACTATTGGAAAAGATAAATGGGTTGGATGTAGGAAATTCTTTAAGTTACTTGATGATATATTTAATATAGTTAAATAAAAAACAATTGTGTACCCTCAATTGGTTGGTTATTTCCTTAAATATTGGACTAAGTGCAGGTGACACGCCACATGACAAAACCCATATCTAAATGGTACTCTCTACTGGTTAATTTTTTGAGTATAGACCTGGTTTCCTCAAGGATGAATTTTTTCCAACCAACTATATATATCCTTGACTTATTTTTGCCAACCAACTATAGTTAGTGTATTAGCACCATTTTCTGAAAAAGGTTTATAAATTCATCGTTGCAGGTGATATGATTTTGTTTGTCCTTCATGAGAAGTATCATGACATTTTTTATTTCTTGTTTTTATCCATTAAGGTAGATTGGGCTTCTGGACTTTATGCTCACTTTTTTGTCCATGTTTTGCAGTTATGCGCTAGAACTATGCATTCTTGTTAGTTAAATACAATGGTTATCAACAAACAGTGTGAGATTTAAACATGTTTCTCCATTAATGGGAACATCTCCTATCATATTTCATTAGATTGGTGGCACTATAGATAGTTGAAAGTTGGTCAATCACAAAATTAACTAGTGTCACTTTAATGTACTATGGATGCCATCTCTATTTAATGTACTTTAAACATGTTCAAATTAGTATATTTCGTTGTTGGTTATTTTTTTCTTGTCATACTTATTTTTCTCACTCTAATCCTATTCTCTATGGATCTTTTTTTTATTCCCCTAGATATATTCTATAAAGGTAGGGGGGATGAAGTGTGTTTTGGTAATGTGTAGTTTTATTTTTCTTTGAGGGTTTTATCTTCACACCCCTTTTCTAGTTGAAGTACTTCTAGGAGGACATAGTTATCATTGAGAGGCAGAGAGTACTTTCCTTGTATCCATACAATTACATATTTGGATACTCATGCTTGGTGTGGATTTGGAAGTGTCTAAATTCCCCTTTGATATTTTTTTGGTGTAACAGATATTAGCCAAACTGTGTGCTTACAATTTTTAATATCTGTTTAGTGGTTACATTTCAAGATCATTGTTATTGATTGCTATATTTTTACATTTTTAATTAATTAATAATGAAAAGCAATCCCAATTAGTTTTCTAAACCCCATAACCAATAGGATTCAAGCATGTAGCTCATCATTCATAATTTCATCATATATACTCATTGTTTTTGTATTTTTTGCACGCAGATCAATCTTTTATAGGCATATTTGTATGCCATCACAACATATTTACATGATTCACAAGGTGAGAAATCAATATTTGGTGTAATTGAAGATTTTAGATTTTATAATTATAGGTCATTTATACGCTATCAATGTCTTCAAAGTTTCACTTATAATTGAGCATTTAACTAAACATATTGGATATCTTATATATGAATACTTTTCCCTCTGCCCACTTTTCATAACTTCCATAACCATTAGGTACAAAATTCGATGCTATTTTTCTTGTTTAGTAAAAAAAATTCCAAGACTTTACAGAGTTTTAAAATTTATTGAAAGTTGTAGAATTTATAATTTATAAAGTTTCAAGATCTATTTCTTTAAAATCTAATTCTTTAAAGGGTGCTAGTTCAATGGAAGAGCACCTGCTTTACAAGCAGGAGGTTGGTGGTTCGATTCCATCGTGCCTTGATATTTATATGGAATGGCGATGATCAATTTTTAGTGAGAGATACTCTTTTGACCATCACCAATGAGATGATGGTGACATTTTTTGACCTTCACCAAAATATGAAATGGTGATGGTCAATGAATGCCACCATATATATGCATCAATAGTGATGACCATGAAAGGTCCATCACCATAAATCAATGTTGTTCATATGAAATGGTGACGGTCACTATCTGTCATTATAACCAATATTCATGATGGACCTTGAATGTCACCACACCAATTATACTTTTGGCGATGCCACATTTGATGACATTCAATTTTTTGGTGACGGAGGTTAAGTTCCATCACCATTTCATATGAAATGGTGACAGACACTATCCGTAATTATAAACCATTATTGGTGACAGACCTTGAATGTCATCACAACACCTATAATTTTGGTGATGCCACCTTTGGTAACGTTCAGTTTTTGGTGACGAAGGCTCTTTTGACCATCACCAAGGAGCTTATGGTGATATTTTTTGACCCTCACCAATGTCCTTTTTTATTGTAGTGTGTATTGAGGTTCGCTATCATTTCTTTGTTCATTACTCCACTATTTAGGTCCACCTTTAGCATTACGCTATTATGGTTTATTTTTAGACCTAAAATCTCTCTTACTCTTTACCAAAAAAATTTCCAACTCTTGACAACATACTGATAAGTTGTTCCCATTGAATAGATATCAAAACAATTTCTATTTCAATGTACTTATGTATACTACTATGGTATTTTAGAACCAAGTGCAACTTTTTGTCCTCAATACCAAGCTTTTAGGACATGGCATGAAAGGTATTAGTGTACTTCAATAATACCCAATATTTCTCCTAGAACAAAGTTATTTATGCCATGTACATATCATAATAGTTTTCAATAGGGCATAATTCCTTCTCAAGGGAATCAACAAAAGTTTCCAAAATGGATTATATCCCAATTTATTTAGACCCATCTCTAGCATGATTCACATGCATTAATATTTGACTGTGGAAGGGACTTAAGGAGCGCGAAGGTGACCTTCTCACTATAGAAGTTTTTTTTAACAAAGTAATAATAAAGTAATGCCATCATTAACTAGTACCTTGATGGACATTGGACACTTGAAGTGATTGGTTGTTAAAGGTTAATTTTTCACCTTTGTGAGTAGTCATAAGATGTAGCAAAATTTATCCATCATCTTGTTCCTTTGTTGCATGAGGAGGAGAAACATCTTGATATTATCTCCTACTCCATCGTATTTATTTTCCCCCACCATTGGAGGTTGGTTAAGCTGGTGAGCAGTCTTCATGATGCTCGATTAGTTTGAGCCTCAACTCTTGATACTCTAACCTCTTCATAGACACGCATGACAAAAAAGAGAAGACTTCCCATGACTCAACCACAACTTTCGCCTACAGGTAGAGAAAATTGACCACAACTTGCATATAATCTCTATTTGGGGAATTTATTGGATAGTTAAATGCTTATTCTAAACTATATGGGTTTGGAATGATTGGCAATCAAAATATTTGTAGGTCATATCAATCATTAAAAGTACATAATAAATGCTCAAAAATTTCACTGGATATTCAAGATCTACAAAAATACTGTAGAATTAATAAGTTGTAATATTGTTTAAGATAAGTGATCACTTATATCCTCAAATTTCTTTTTTACAAATTTTTAAAAATAATTTATTATTATTATTTTTATTAATAAAATTAATTTTTTCTTTGATAAACATTATATATTCATTTATATTATTTTGATAAATTTTAAAATTTTATCTAATTTAATGTTTCTTTATCAAGCACTAAGAGTTATTTAATTAATTTTTCTTTTCAAAAGATTACTAAAACGATAACTTTTTATGACATTTGAGTTTCCTTTTAAAAATTCATATTCTTCCTGGTTAATGCATATGGTATTCTCATTTGATTGAAATTTTCATGATTGAAATTCATAATAATTTTATGTGCGTCATAAGTAAATCACATATGCATTTGAGAATATACATTAACACAATATAGCAATCCCTGTCCAATATTCGGTGTATATGTTTTCTTTAAAAAAAATTCCAATTTTTTTATGACAGTAAATAAATTATGCACTTCACATAAATAACAATTTAGCTGTTAATTATGTTTAATTTAAAGAGTTGGGAAGAATTATTCATATTGGCCGACTTAAGAAGCAAATAGTAGTGAGGAGGGTGCATATGTTGCCACCTCTCATCATGAGATATATTGACGTGCCTTCCTCGCACATTATGAAGACAAACATGAACCATGAAGACAACCATGCTTTATAATAGGTTGCAAGACACTCATTACACAGTCTAGGCTATCACCTCCATGGAGTTGTGTCATATCATTGAAGAGATCGAGACACGTACTAAAATTGGTTTTTTTTGCTCCTAGTTTCTTGACTATAATGGCATTTGGTTCCCCAAGTATGAGGACATTTTTCTCGATTATACGTACATAGCATTAATTATTGTGAAGTCTCCATGATGCATTGTCTCATAACTAACTTTTTTTTTTTGGGAGTTGTCTACCGAGGCCGCGTTTTGGCCCGGACGGCAGAAATCCGCCGGAATCCGGTCAACTAAATTTGCAAAAATCAGGTAGTTGCAGTGCTTGGAATCCATTTTTGATAGTGGAAATGGATTCAGCGCTATCAAAAACCCCTGGGGCACTCAAAATACTAATGTTTAACAACTATAAACAAGTTTCTGGGCAAATCTTTGCCGGATTTTCTGAAAATCGTTCCCAGATTTTGGGTCAAAACGCGGCCTCTTTAGACTACGCTTTTTTTTTTCCTATGCTTCTCTATGATATTTTCTATAGTACATAGGTTATGTCTTTGAATTATTTTTTCTTGTCATTGCATTTTCTTATGTGGCATTTTACTCCTTACGATGCTTCTCTCTTTGATCTTCTATGTATATCCCTTCTTCCTTTACTGCAATTATGGAGAGATAAAAAAATCGTTGTTGGCACGATGGTAGAGGTTGAGGCTCATAGGAGGGTTCTCAGACTCATTAATGGGTTGAGGCTTTGACTCAATTCTATAGGGAATAAATCCAACAAGGTGTAAGAGGCTAGTGTCACAAGGTAGATTCCAATATGATTAGGGAACTGTGTCATTCTATGTCTGATTTTGAGGTCTTGGGTGCAGTGGCATCTTGGGTGCAAGACGTAGGAAACACCTATGGACAAAAAAATCAGTACTTGTATATTTTATAACTTTACTGGCGGATGAAGAAACTCCTGGCCATGTCCTTCTGGACAAGAATCATGCTAAGGATGAAATACTCGTGTCCCTAGATGATATTGTTTTATAGTTGAAGGAGATGAACAACATGGTAATGCGTATAAAAGACAACATGGCTTTGGAACCTAGACCTGTAGAAATATATGAATAGATTCAACTCATATTGTAATGTGCTAAAACAAAACATTGAATCAATTCTACAAATTGTGGAAACCAATTACAATTTCACAATCACATGAACAAGAAAGAGAAATAATTTCAATCACACAACACAAAGATGTATATGGGGAAAGACTCAACAAAAAACCCCTCTAGGCTTTATATTACATAAATTCAAAAATATGAACCAATACAATGTTATTTCCCTTCCTAAGAAACCTCTGCACTATCTCTCACTGTCTCACTCTGATCCCAACAAGAGTGGCCTGATACTTAACCAAATTCCTACTCTAGGTTGTTGAGCATTGCTTACACATTATTGGAGGAATTGTGACCCTATTAATTAGGAAATCCCCAAGAATTGATTTTTCAATTCATCTAAGGTGTCCTGGTGACCTAATGCATGACCTGTACAATTTTTGAATTATACAATTGATAGTTATCTTCCCTTTAACTCCAATCTCAAGTGGGCCTTCCTTAGAATTGACATCAAACAACTATTTATAGTGAATTATCAGTTATCTGATTGATCACTGTATGTGAATTAAATCATATTTAATTCACTGGACCTATCACTAGCCCATCTCTCAATTAGAATTAGTTAAACTGATTTTAACTCAAATAATTGAGTTAACTAATTACAACTCAAAATAAACTATAATTGGACCCCGTAAAAATTAGAATGAACTCTACATGCCTCTAGTTTGAATCCCAACTCGAATTGACTTATCTAAAAAAGTCTTCATGACTCAATTAACTCGTATAAGTTGTCATGTGATGTGGAATTACAATTTCCTTTTAATTTAATTAATGGAAAATTAAATTAGAATCATTTATTGTTTCCAATTTCAACACTACCTCTCAAAAAGAAAAGGATTGTAAGCTACCTTGATCATGCTTTTGTGGAACTAGAATTTTATTCTTGATAGTACCTTTGTCAAGATGTGTTATAGGTCAATTTTGGCATCATCCCCCAAGACCTCATCAAACTAGACATCATCCCCCAAGACCAATGAATAGGTTCTATCATCCCCTTATATTTCAGTTTCTATATGCCCTAAGTGAATACATCCCATTCACAGCTTCAATTGTGAGATTTCCAAGGTTTGAAGTATATATTATACGACCCATTGACTTGCCAATACCTCCATGCAAGGATGCATTGCAGTGCACTTCCCGACACTCAAGGGTGTGTTGGTCACCTGGGAGCAAAATTTTCATTGTTCCGAGAATATCCACTTGGCCGGTGCCTTCTAGAAGAGTCCATAGGTGACATAATTAGAATCCAAGTGTCCATCTAACACTTATGAACTTGGAAAAATGTCTTTCTTACTATTAAAAATCCATTCAATTAGAAACTACCATCAATTTCCGTATAAATTGATCACTCATCCTAGTGTTAGGGAGGAAGAATTTTGTGCAAAGTTATGTTGCTGGATTCTCATTTGATAAGAGAGTGGAAGTATTGATATGCTGCTAGGATGATGCTAGATGTGATCATGTTGGAATGAAGTTGAAGCAGGTTGATGACAAATCAATCCATTGGTTGTAATATTATCCTCCTACTCTTTAATATTTGATATCTGTTCATTTTCCTATACATATGTCTATATCTTGTGAAATGTATTCTTGATGATATATGTCTTTAATATCTAATCGGTTTGATTTGATTAAGATAAGTATATACTTGTATATTGGATGTTGTTTTCTGTTGTGAAACCAGCTCCAAAAATAGAAGAAAAGAGATATCAACGCCTTAGAAATAAGCCACTTCGAGGGGGCAACCTCCAATACATTACATGAATGAACAATTCTTGGATGATACAATTCACAAAACCTCCTTTCGATATATAGGAGTCCATGGGGCCATAATGTAATCCTAGTGGGCCACAATGTAATCCTAGCCGACCTAACAATAATAATTTAAGGGCACAATAATAACAAAATGCGGGTTACAAGGGTACAATAATAACAATAAGGGGGTTACACTAACAACAATAAGGGACTATACTAGTAATATAGGGACCTAACATACCCCTCTCCTTCAAAAAAGTGTTGTCCTCAACGCTTGAGTAGCTCTGGGTGCTTCTGTATAAAATTCTCATCCTCCCATGTAGAATCTTCAGTGGGTAAGTTCTTCCACTTGACGAGATACTCTGAAATTGATCGATTCCGTAGTTGTCGAGTTCTTGTTTCCATGACCGCTTCTGGTTCCAATATGATTTTTCCTTCCTCATCAAGTTCTGGCAATATTGTTTGAACTGGAAGATTTTCTCCTATAACCTTCTTTAAGCATGAAACATGGAAAACTGGATGTACTCGCGAAGAAGCAGGAAGCTCCAAGTTGTATGCCATAGTACCAATCTTTTGCAACACCTTGTAAGGACCATAGTACTTTGGCGATAATTTATTATCCTTCTTTGCTTGCTTGAGGGACATTTGTTTGTATGGTTGTAGCCGTAAAAATACCCAATCTCCTACATCAAAACTTCTCTCGCTACGATGTTGATCTGCCTGTGGTTTCATTCGATTTTGTGCCAAATTCAGGTTATCCTTTAAGAGTTGGAGAACTTCTTGTTGATGCTTGATGTGATCTTCCATTGCTTGAACCTTCGAATTTTCTCTTAAAGATGATGTGATGGATGGTGGATGATATCTATAAAGTGCCATAAATGGGGTCATTTTTACTGCAGTATGGAAGGAAGTGTTATACCACCATTCAGCTAGAGGTAACCACTTGACCCATTATGTTTGTTTATTAGATACAAAACAACGAAGATATCCTTCCAAACATTTATTTACTATCTCAGTTTGACCATCAGATTGAGGATGATAAGATGAGCTATGAGCTAATTGAGTACCCAAACAAGAAAATAACTCTGTCCAAAAATTTCTAGTAAAAATGGGATCTCTGTCGCTCACAATAACCCTTGGGTTTCCATGTATCTTTTGAAATGTGTCCATAAATGTAGTAGCAATTGTACTCGCTTTAAATGGATGAGATAATGCACAAAAGTGTGCATACTTGGTAAGTCTATCAACTACCACCAAGATGACATTATTTCCTTTAGACTTAGGTAAACCTGTGATAAAATTCATTGAAATCTCCTCCCAACGTTGACTTGGAATGGATAAAGGTTTTACAAGTCCCGGGGTCTTAATTGTCTCAACTTTATTCTGTTGGAAAACCAAACATTCCGCCCCAAACTTTTGAATATCAGATTTAAGGCCATCCCAAAAAAATTCTTTCTTCACCCTGTGGTAAGTGGTTAAAAATACTGAGTGTCATCCTAAAGGAGAAGTGTGCAATTCCAAAAGAATCTTTTGTTTTAGTTGGGAATTCTTACAAAGATATAAGCGATCTTTGTACCATAAGGAATCATTTTTCCAAATAAATGTATCAGATTTACTAGGATCTTGCTGCAACTTTTGAATGAGTGTCCATACTTCTTTTTCCTTCTTCCATTCATCTCTTGCTTCGGTTATCTAATATGGTTGGATAATAGAAATGGCACAAAGCAATGCTTCCACCTCTTCATTCTTTCTTGAAATTGCATCTACAACAACATTAAGCTTACCTTTTTTGTAGATTATTTCAAAGTCATAACCCAACATCTTTGTGACCCATTTTTGCTACTCTTCTGAAGATAATCTTTATTCCAAAAAGTGTTTAAGACTATCATGATCAGTTTTTACCTTGAAGTGTCTTCCCATTAGATAAGTTTTCCATTTCTTTAGTGCATGCAGTATTGTTAACATTTCCTTCTCATAAATAGGTTTCTATAAATACTTTCCTTTGATTGGACGACTTTCAAAAGCAATGGGTCTTCCTTCCTGCATTAAAGCAACACCAATTCCATTTCTTGAGGCATCACATTCCACAATAAAGGTTTTTGTGAAGTCTGGCGTAGCTAAGACCGATGCTAGGCACATTGCCTCTTTAAGATGTTCAAAGGCCTTAGTTGCTTCAGGAGTCCATGGAAATGCATCTTTCTTCAATAATGTTGTTAGAGGTGCTGCTATTCTCCCATAATTCTTAGCAAACTTGCGATAATACCCTGTTAACCTGACAAATTCTCGCAATTTCTTTATGGTTGTGGGGAATTTCCATTCCTTAATGGCTTTAATTTTGTTAGGGTCTAGCTTAACACCCTCGTGAGATACAATATGACCCAGATATTCCACCTCTTGTACTCCAAAGAAACATTTGGAGGTTTTTGCATATAGTTTTTTCTCTTGCAATAGTTTGAGCACCCTGTCAACATGTTCAACATGATCCTTCCAAGACTTGCTGTAGATTAGTATATCATCAAAAAATACTAGCACAAATTTTCTAAGGAAGGGTTTCAAAACGAAATTCATCAACCCTTGAAATGTAGAAGGTGCATTGGTAAGGCCAAAACGCATGACCAAAAATTCATAATGACCCTCATGAATTCAAAATGTTGTTTTTGGAATATCTTCAGTCTTCATTCTAATTTGATGATATCCTGAACAAAGATGCAACTTGGTAAAAATAAATTGCTCCTTGTAATTCATCCAATAATTCATCAATCACATGAATGGGAAATTTATCTTTAATGGTGAGCTTATTGAGCTCCCTATTATCTCGACACATTCGCCATGATCCATCCTTCTTGTGTACCAATACCATAGGAGTGGAGAAAGAACTTTGACTAGGTTGAATTATACCCGCCTCTAACATTTATGCAATCATACGTTCAATTTTGCTCTTTTCGACATAAGGATATCTATAAGGCCTGATGTTTGGAGGAATACTTCCTAGAATCAAATGAATATCATGATCATGATAAAAAATAGGTGGGAGTCCTTTGGGAGTTTCAAATACCTTGGAATGATTGTCCAAGACTTGTTGGAGATCTGCAGAAATAGATGATTTTGATGTTGGAACTTCTAGTGAGCATAATTGTGCAATTAAACCTCGTTGTTCTTTCTTTAGAAGCTTTGTCATGACATTAGAGCTTATTATATTTCCCAAATTCCCTGCAATAAACCGTAATTCAACTTCCTTTCCTTCTGAAAAAAAATTTCAAGAAAAGTTCTTGAAAATTAAAAGCTACCGTCCTCAAAGATTGTAACCATTGTACTCCTAGTACAACATCAACACCTCCCATAGGAATGGAAAGCATTGGACTATTCAATGCATATTCCCCCATGGTTAGCTTGATATTATGGCATTTTGCAGAGCAATTTATAGTTCCTCCATTTGCAACCATCACTTGACATTCTAGTGCTGGGTATAGGAAACAATTCAATTCCTTGGCTACCTTACAATGAATAAAATTATGGGTACTACTAGAATCAATCAACACTATTACCTTTTTATTCTTGATATGTCCTTCTATCTTGAGTGTTTGAGGAGTGGTAATTCCTACCAATGCATTACATGATATGGTCGGACTCATTTCTTCCTCTTCTAGGGCTGGTTCCTGGTGTATATCCTCTTCTTGTTCATTTTCTTCTTCCTCTTCACAATCTATGTAAAATAATTTCCTCTTAGCACACTTATGACCTTTAGTGTATTTGCTATCACAACTGTAGCAAATTCCTTTTGCTCTTTTTTCTTCCAATTGTTGTGATGTCAACCTTGTAGGTTGTGGAAATCTAAGCGTAGAAACACTTCCTTCTTTATAGAAGTGAGTGGTAGGCTTCCTTGTCGCCATAATTTTACATTTAATTTTTCTTGCCAACCTGAATGCCTTATCCAATGAATCAGGTTCCAAAACGTGAACTTCATGTTGGATTTTATCCTTTAAAGTACCTATGAAGAGATCAATCCTATGTTCCTCTGGAATATCAGTTACCCTTATATTCAATTTTTGGAAGTCCTCAATGCGCTACCCCACTAAACCCTTTTTTTTGAGATTTATCAATTGGCTAAAGGAGGTGTTTCTCCTTGTATCCTCATAATGTTCTATCATTTCCTCCGTAAAAATTGACCAAGTGACAATTTTTTTACGGGAGAAAAGCCATCGATACCATACAAATGTATTTTTTTCTAAATGTAAAGTTGCACTGCATACCTTT
Organism: Pinus albicaulis; assembly: GCA_034641835.2. NCBI lineage: Eukaryota > Viridiplantae > Streptophyta > Pinopsida > Pinales > Pinaceae > Pinus > Pinus albicaulis. The sequence goes on along the minus strand of CM076578.1, from coordinate 926,797,620 downwards.
TGTGTGTTTTGCACATTATGGAGATCAAAATATTGCTCCATCTGTAGTATCCATGTTATAGGATCCTTTCCATCAAACTTCCTCATATCTATTTTTGGAATATGGTGGTTCTTCCCACCAACATTAGAGTTTATGAAATCACGATTAACATTTATTTTATTCTCATCATGAGTTTCCGCTACTATCTTTTCACCATTAGGAAACATTTATTGTATCAACTTTGTCAAACCTTCCATGTCTGCTTTTAGATCATTCTTCATGTTTTCCATGTTTATTTCATTTTTTCTTCCATTTCATCCATCTTAGCTTCCATGCCAGCTTCCATGCCATCCATCTTAGCTTCCACGCCTTTCTTCAAACTATCCATCTTCGCTTCCATGCCTTTCTTCAAACCTTCCATTTCATTTTTTGTTGCTCTTTGTGAGAGCAAAATTTGGTGCACTTTCTCTTGTAATTTTGATAGATCATGTTGCAATTCTTCATCTTCATGAGTCATAGTAGAGCCTTCTGAAGGCTTAATGGGTGTTGAATTATTTTTACGGGGCATTTTTTTAGAACCCAATACTGATATCTATTCTACAATATGCCCTTGGAATCAATTGAAATTGATTATTCAAACAAGACTTATGCAATTTGGACAAAATTACACACCTTTTTCTTTATTTTGAAGAGCTAGATATTTAAATTGGATTATCTCTGTGGTTACAGCTCTTCAATATCTGAAATTTAGCATTGAGGTAGCCTTCTGAATCCTCTTTTGAATGCCACAGGTCTGAGCTGATTTGGATTCTTCAAGATAAAGTTATGTCCAATCTCCCACAATGACCTAATTATGGACTGTTTCAGTAGATCGAACTTGTACAACTTGCCACATGTCATTGTTTCATATTTTAGCTCTGAAATTGATAGCAAAGAAACTACAGTCCGTTTACTTGTGGAAAATTTTTACGGCACTCCAATCCGATGCTCAGAGAGAGGGTATGAAGCTTTTCCCATGATCACCTCTTTGAGATGAAATTCAAGAGCCTGAAAAAGCACTACTTTCCAAAGATCATATCTCCAAAAATATTGTGAACCAAGCTCTAGAATTTTGCAACGAGTTTCCTCAGGATTTCAGCTTCCCTCCCTAAAAATTTCAGATTCTGAACCTTTGTAGAAAAAAAAGTTATAGTGCAAATGCCAAGATGACCTGTTTAGATTAAATTGAGGAGCTTGCAAAAATACAATCATATCTCCGCAAATATTGAGAATGAAGCTTTGAAATTTTGCGACGATGTTCCTCGGGATTTCAGCTTTGCACCCTAAAAATTTCAGCTTCTGAAACTTCGTAGAAAAAACATTATAGTGAAATTGCCACGATGACCTATTAGGAGTAGCGAAACCCTAGAATCCAAAGCTCTGATACCAAATGTTGTGAAACCAGCTCCAAAAGCAAAATAAAAGAGATATAAACACCTTAGAAATAAGCCACTTCGAGGGGGAAACCTCCAATACATTACATGAATGAACAATTCTTGGATGATACAAACTACAAAACCTCCTTTCTATATATAAGAGTTCATGGGGCCACAATGTAATCCTAGCCGACCTAACAATAATAATTTAAGGGCACAATAATAAAAATATGGGGGTTATAGGGGTACAATAATAACAATAAGGTGGTTACAGTAACAACAATAAGGGACTATACTAGTAATATAGGGACCTAACATTTTCTGTTCTCTTTTTTTTGTTTTCAGGAATCGATCTACCGGGTTGAGTTGGATTGAGAGCAATGGAAATGGCGACAAAAGGAGAAGGAAAGCGAAAGTATAACAAGTAGGATTCTTTCTCATTCTATATATCTGCTTGTTTTAGAGAATATAGTAGTTGTATTTTTATGTTGTTCTGAGTGAAGGAACACCACACTCAAGGAATTTAGTTTATTCGTAGATTAAATTTTCATATAACAAATTGGTGACTCCACTGGGGAGTATCCCATCATTCCTGTTGTTTCTTCCTTTGTTTACATTCATTAGCAACATCTACTTTATGTTATCAGTCATTTGAATGAAAAAATTTCATTAGAAGTGTGTTTAGCTTCTTGTTTTTCAAAGCTAGCTTCGCCCAATGCACTGTTAGTCAAGACACAGTGCACTGCAGTGCACTGTCTCCCACTTAGGGGTGCTCTGCAACACACTTTCTCCCCTTAGAGACTGTGCTGCCCCCTTAGCCAACCAAATTCTATAAAAAAAATTCATTTCTTTTAGTTTCAACCACTTGTTTGTTGTATTCTTAGATGTATGATTTCTCTTAGAGACCAGTAAACTTTCCTGTTCTTCCTCCTTTGAAAATTAATTTGTTCAATATTTTATTAGTTCTTTTTCATTATCATTGGAAAATCAAATTCAAAGTAGTTAATTTTTGCATTAGATCAATTATGTTTTCGAAAAGGAAATTTTTGTTTCATTCCTCGTTTTCTGTAGGAAAATTGCAGTTCCATTCTTATTTTCCTAAGAGAAATTGTTGTTTCATTCCTCATATCTCATAAGAAAACACTTGTTTGATTGATTTGTGCATTTATTTTCCTTTCATTCATTCATATTAAAGGGAGCTGAAAAGAAAAACATGCATATGCATCTAGAGTTTTTTTTTGTGTTGCATAGGAACAAGTTAAGGAAATATGCATTTAGTTTGTGCTCTTTTTTGTATGCTCAAAAATTGATTGCTCTTTCCCCTTTAGTAGCTAGGACTTTCATTGAAAAAGATAAATTGAAAAGTTTTCTTATCATTTAGTTTTCATTTTAGGAATTTCCATTACATCACACAATTAACCTCAAATACAAACTTTTAAACAAGATCAACATAAAATTTATCTCAATCAACCTAAGAAAACATTGTAACATTAACGATAACATTTAGAAGGTCTAGGCTAGAGATGTGTTCTGGTGTCGTTAAACATAGCAGCTTTCATTGACTTGTTTGTGATACATTACAAGTGTGATACCTCACTCCATGTACGTAAGTATATCGGATCCTGTCCACGTACCTTCGGGTATATAGGGTGGTGTTATAGTACGAAAAGTATAAGGGGTGCTCTCACTGTGCAGTTTCACATTAGATAGTGCTAATACGGACTTGGGCCTTCACGTACCTTCGGGTATATTTGGGAGGAAAAATTTAGGTTGCTATCCATCCATAGGTAACCAAGTCGGCCGCCTTGTAACTTTTGATACACCGAACATAGCATTTGGGGAGATTGTCTGCCCGTACTTCTTGGTTTGCCAGGAGGCATTCTGCAGTTCACAATTACTTGGTAAACCTTTTGCCTATAATTACTCTTTTATTTTGTTTATTTGTTTTTGTAATAAAACCAATCCGTCATCATGGAAGAAGAACATCCCTTTCCCCGTCATTCACGTATAATAGCACTTAAACCACCTTTACCACCGGAAGCCATTTCTGGTCAGCGAAGGCGACATCGTTATACCGAAACCGGTACTATGAGTACCTCTGGTGAAAAATCTTCATCAATTATACCAGACTCATCTCAAGTCATTTCTACACATCTTGGTTCATCCACTGTCGTCAAAATGGGGTCCTCACAACTACCTGTGGTCATGATCCATCCAATCAGTGAGACCATACCTCCTGAACCCAACGTTGTTCAACCAGAAGTTGATCCGAATCCCATCACTATTTTACCAAAACATCTAGATCCTGAAGTCGAACAACCGGAATTTGTTCCTGTATAGGTCACTCCACAGTCAATCATAGCCATTGAGTGTCCCATATTGCATAGTAAACCACCTGAAATATATCTCGATCCTGATGGTGAAATCCTTCCACCTGGTTTGATTTCGATTGAAGAAATACCTCAACAAGAAACATGCCCTTCAAGTCCAACCCATTTTGGACTAGAGCTCTATCTTTATGTGACTTTTACTCAATCACCTTACACTAATCTCTTTGATCCTGTTTCAATTCGAGTTCCCATAGATCCTATAGGGTATACACTAGGTTGTATGACCATGGTTGAGTCAACATATCCAACTGTATGATCTGTTACAGTTGCGACATCATCTACTGTTGCTACCCCGTCGACATTTACCACATCACTAGAGTCACATCTACATGGTGATCTTTATATCCCATCTAGTTACCAATCATTATCTGGAACCTAATCTGGTGCATCCTAAAATCCATGGACTCCACCAATGTCATCTTATGGTATTCTATCTATTACATATCTAATGAGTACTAGATGACTTGATCCTTTATATACATCTTCAATGCAATATCAAGCTGGTCCATCTGGGTATATTCCATCCAGTACAATTTCAACTGGACTCCCATCATTTGGAGAAAAATATATTCCATCTTATTATACTCCTCATGCTGGGGGGCAACCTATGGTCACCCTTTTTGACAGTACTCTATAGTTATATGGTCACCCAAATTTTGGAATGACTTTTTGTCAGTGGAAACCTACCCTGCCCATTCAACCACAAACCATTGTGCATTCATATCAATTGGTTCAACCTATTGCACCCACATATACTCCACTTGTTAATACTTCTTTACACCTGTTACAGGCTCAGACTGTTGTACCTAAACCATCTTAGGCGAGTCCTTCTACCCAATAACTTCAAGTATTGGGCCCTCAGAATCCAACTCCTTTGGCTGGTTTACAACAACCATTTGTGTCTAGAATTATTTATTCACAAGCTGGATTACCCTATTATGAGATGTCACGGGCACAACCAGGTCTACCTATTCACAACCCGGTCCAAGCTATTCTATCTTGGGCTATAATCTTGGTGGGAAAACATCTTGGCAGCCACAAAAACAAATCCCACAAAAATCATTCCAACAACAAGTATCTTACCCAAGTTTTGGTCAACAGAATCTTCAAGTGTTTGGTCATCAAAACAACCCCTATCTGGGTTATCAACAAAAAATTCCTTATGATGGTGTTCAAAGACCTGTTGCCCAAGAAATTCCATCATATCCTGGTTATGCTCAACCTGAATTAAATCAACAATTTCCTTTTTTGAACTTTAGAATTACATGATTTAAACCAACTTACCAATGACCCCATCACATATGATCCTTTGTGGTCAGTGATACCACATAAATTACCCTCGAATATTCCTAAGTTCAATGGAAACCCTGGATAAGACCCGTCAATGCATGTTATGACTTATCATTGGTGGTGTTCATCCAACTCCTTAAGTTATGACTCCGTTCGACTACGTCTTTTCCAACATATGCTCATTGGTCCAGCTATAAAATGGTACATTTAGCTTCCAAGAGTTTCATTTGATAATTTCGCTGCCTTATCTGCTTCCTTTTTGACCCACTTCTTGTTACCCTTATGATATGAAACTGGAACGGAACTGCTGACCAATTTTAAACAGACTAATGCTACTCACATTTCTGATCATATTCACGAGTGGCATCGTCGTCGTAGAATGGTCAAAACATTTTTTCTTGATCAGCTCCTTGCTGGGTGGTTCATTAAGTCCTTGTTTCCATCTATCACCGAGGATGTGGCTAAAGGTGGCATCGTCACTAAAGAGCAGGTCATTTCTCCTGCCCAGTAATTATATTTGATTTATACTCAGTCTCGCACGCTCTATGAGAAAATTCCCAATGAGCCACAATCTAATTTTATTGTTCCTCATCCATGTTGTGAAACCAGCTCCAAAAATATAAGAAAAGAGATATCAACGCCGTAGAAATTGTTGAGCCCTAAAAATGTCTCTTCTTTTCACCAAAATCCACCTCATCCCATTAATCCTTTATCATTTATAGGCTTAAAAGATCAATAAGAATGATTAAAATCACTTTAAGAATACATGCAATGACTAACTTATTATACTTTTGTGGTTTTGTTGTCTTAGTAATTTCTGAGCAGACTTAGCTACAGAATGCAGTTATTCTGTAGCTAGTCATATGTTCCGTAGCCATCTTGGTCTTTAAACAGGTTACAGGTGCCATCTGAGGGAAAGATGTATATGGTTAGACTCCAAAACGCTCCTGCATCATTCCTTGTCATCCACGAGGACTGAGTAAAAATCTGGAAGTGGTTATGCACGTGGACAAAGCTAAAAACTAAGAAGAAGACTTATATAAGGATAAGGACTCTTGGATTGCCTTCAGCAAAACACGAGTCCTTAACAGGAGTTTTAGTTTAATTTTGATTATAAAAGACACATATGCCTATTTTTACTCAATCGCAGTTATGTAGTCTTATAAAAATAACTCGGTGAACCGAGAAAAGGAGTTGATGTTTTTAGTTTTCAAATACTGTGACACTCTTTTTCTGAGCGTTTATTTTAATTAAAGAAGTACAAATTTGATGCATGATTTGAAGGCAAATTTAAGGAGTTAAATATTCATGTGCCAATCTGATAGTAGAGGACCCCTGCTATCTAAAGAGGCTTTTGCATACTTTCTAGATAAGTAACCTTTAATTATGTTTTGTTCTTAACTTAGGCAATTTTTTTAAGTTTATCCTTTTGCATCATGTTTTATGTCATTTACTTACGTTGAAGAATCTGATAATATTACAGTCAATCTTGTTCTCATAAGTTGTTCCAATATATCTCTAATACGTAAATGAGATCTAGCTGTGGTACTTTGAGTTAATTGCATTTTAGTTTTGTTAATTGTATTTCAGTCCTGTTAGTTAGATTTAGAAGATCCTCATTATTTTATAAGCTACTCTTGTTCTCAAATTCTTCTAACACATCACTATTATATGAATGAGAACTAGTTATATTATTTTGAGTTATTGACATTTTCTGTTCTACAATTAGGTAAGAGATTCTCACGATTTTACAAATAGTCTTTTCCTCAAGTTGTCCCAAGAAATCTATAATTTCTGAATAAGACTTAATAGTAATATTGTGAGTTGCAGAATGAGCTAAATCTAGTGTCATAAGTTATTTTAGCATAGGTTTCCTTACTATGTTACGGATGATCTTTTTCTCAAGTTGTTCCAAAGTTGTTCCCTAAGAGAACCTCATTACATATGAACTAATCCTTTTCTCAGTTTGTTCCAATATACCTCTAATGAAATGAATTGGACTAATTTTAATGTTATGAGTTACTTTCTTAGCAGCTTTACAATCAGTGGATTAGCATTCTTTGTTCTTGTTATCATTCCTAGTTTAGAGTAGATTTTATTCTGTTTTAGTGCATTCAGTAATTTTTTTTCTTTGCTATTAATTTAGTTTTTCCCCTTAGGATAAAAACCTAAAACCAAAAACACTAGAAAAAACACTAAACACAACGAAGTAGGAAGAGGATACTTAGGCACACATGGTGCACTTCACTTCAACAGTTTATTAGCCCTGGTTGACAATTCATGATATCAATTTAGGAACACTAAATTGACTAGACAAAAATAAGCCACTTCAAGGGGCCAACCTCCAATACATTACATGAATGAAAAATTCTTGGATGATACAAATTACAAAACCTCCTTTCTATATATAGGAGTCCATGGGGCCACAATGTAATCCTAGCCAACCTAACAATAATAATTTAATGGCACAATAATAACAATATAGGGGTTACAAGGGTACAATAATAACAATAAGGGGGTTACACTAACAACAATAAGGGACTATACTAGTAATATAGGGACGCTTGAGTAGCTCTAGGTGCTTCTGTATAAAATTCTCATCCTCCCATGTAGAATATTCCGTGGGTAAGTTCTTCCACTTGATGAGATACTCTTAAATTGATCGATTCTGTAGCTGTCGAGTTCTTGTTTCTGTGACCACTTCTGGTTCCAATATGATTTTTCCTTTCTCATCAAGTTCTGGCAATATTGTTTGAATTAGAAGATTTTCACCTATAACCTTATTTAAGCATGAAACATGGAAAATTTGATGCACTCATGAAGAATCAGGAAGCTCCAATTTGTATGCCATAGTACCAGTCTTTTGCAACACCTTGTAAGGACCATAGTACTTTGGTGATAATTTATTATCCTTCTTAGCTTGCTTGAGGGAAATTTTTTTGTATGGTTGTAGCCATAAAAATACCCAGTCTCCTACATCAAAACTTCTCTTGCTGCTATGTTGATCTACCTATTGTTTCATTCGATTTTGTGCCGAATTCAGGCTTTCCTTTAAGAGTTGGAGAACTTCTTGTTGATGTTCGATGTGATCTTCCACTTCTTGAACCTTCAAATTTTCTCTTAAAGATGATGTGATGGATGGTGGATGATATCCATAAAGTGCCATAAATGGGGTCATTTTTGCTGTAGTATGGAAGGAAGTGTTATACCACCATTCAAAAAGAGGTAACCACTTGACCCATTGTGTTTGCTTATCAGATAAAAAACAATGAAGATATCCTTCCAAAAATTTATTTACTATCTCAATTTGATCATCGGATTGAGGATGATAAGATGAGCTATGAGCTAATTGAGTACCCAAACAAGAAAATAACTCCGTCCAAAATTTTCCAGTAAAAATGGGATCTCTGTCACTCACAATAACCCTTGGGTTTCCATGTAGCTTTTCAATTGTGTCCATAAATGTAGTAGCAATTGTACTTGATTTAAATGGATGAGATAATGCAAAAAAGTGTGCATACTTGGTAAGTCTATCAACTACCACCATAATGACACTATTTCCTTCAGACTTAGGTAAACCTGTGATAAAATCCCTTAAAATCTCCTCCCAGCATTGACTTGGAATGGATAAAGGTTGTAGAAGACCCGAGGTCTTAATTGTCTCAACTTTATTCTACCGGAAAACCAAACATTCTGCCACAAAATTTTGAATATCAGATTTAAGGCCATCCCAAAAAAATTCTTTCTTCACCCTATGGTAAGTTTTTAAAAATCCTGAGTGTCCTCCTAAAGGAGAAGTGTGAAATTCCAAAAGAATATTTTGTTTTAGTTGGGAATTCTTAGAAAGATATAAGTGATCTTTGTGCCATAAGGAATCATTTTTCCAACTAAATGTATCAGATGTACTAGGATCTTGCTGCAAAATTTGAATGAGTGTTCACACTTCTTCATCCTTCTTCCATTCTCTCTTGCTTCGGTTATCCAATCTGGTTGGATAATAGAAATGGCACAAAGAAATGCCTCCACCTATTCATTCTTTCTTGAGAGTGCATCTGCAACAACGTTTAGATTCCATTTTTTGTAGATTATTTCAGAGTCATAACCCAACATCTTTGTGACCCATTTTTGTTGCTCTTCTGAAGATAGTCTTTTTTCCAAAAAGTGTTTAAGACTATCATGATCAATTTTTACCTTGAAGTGTCTTCCCATTAGGTAATTTCTCCATTTCTTTAGTTCATGCAGTATTGCTAACATTTCCTTCTCATAAATAGGTTTTTGTAAATACTTTCCTTTGATTGGACGACTTTCAAAATCAATGGGTCTTCCTTCTTGAATTAAAACAACACCAATTCCATTTCCTAAGGCATCACATTCCACAATAAAGGTTTTTGTGAAGTCTGGCGTAGCTAAGACCAGTGCTAGGAACATTGCCTCTTTAAGATGTTCAAAGGCCTTAGTTTCTTTAGGAGTCCATGAAAATGCATCTTTCTTCAATAATGTTGTTAGAGGTGTTGCTATTCTCCCATAATTCTCAACAAACTTGCGATAATACCCTGTTAACCTGAGAAATCCTCACAACTACTTTATGGTTGTGGGGAATTTCCATTCCTTAATGACTTTAATTTTGTTAGGGTCTACCTTAACACCCTCGTGAGATACAATATGACCTAGATATTCCACCTCTTGTACTCCAAAGAAACATTTGGATGTTTTTGCATATAATTGTTTTTCCTGCAATAGTTTGAGCACCCTGTCAACATGTTAAACATGATCCTTCAAGACCTGTTATAGATTAGTATATCATCAAAAGATACTAGCACAAATTTTCTAAGGAAGGGTTTGAAAATGGAATTCATCAACCCTTGAAATGTAGAAGGTGCATTGGTAAGGCCAAAAGGCATGACCAAAAATTCATAATGACCCTCACGAGTTCGAAATGCTGTTTTTGGAATATCTCCAGTCTTCATTCTAATTTGATGATATCCTGAACGAAGATCCAACTTGGTAAAATAAATTGCTCCATGTAATTCATCCAATAATTCATCAATCACAGGAATGGGAAATTTATCTTTAATGGTGAGCTTATTGAGCTCCCTATAATCCGTACACATGTGCCATGATCCATCCTTCTTGTGTACCAATACTACAGGAGCAGAGAAAGAACTTTGACTAGGTTGAATTATACCCGCCTCTAACATTTCTACAATCATATGTTCAATTTCGCTCTTTTGGAAGTAAGGATATCTATAAGGCCTGATGTTTGGAGGAACACTTCCTGGAATCAAATGAATAGCATGATCATGATAACGAATAGGTGGGAGTCCTTTGGGAGTTTCAAACACCTTGGAATGATTGTCCAAGACTTGTTGGAGATCTGCAGAAATAGATGATTTTGATGTCGGAACTTCTAGTGAGCATAATTGTGCAATTACGCCTCGTTGTTCTTTCTTTAAAAGCTTTGTCATGACATTAGAGCTTATTATCCTTCCCGGCTTCCCTTCAATACCCCGTAATTCGACTTCCTTTCCTTCTGAAAAAAAATTCCAGAAAAGTTCTTGAAAATTAAAAGCTACCGTCCCCAAAGATTGTAACCATTGTACTCCTAGTACAACATCAGCACCTCCCATAGGAATGGAAAGCATTGGAATATTCAATATATATTCCCCCATGGTTAGCTTGATATTATGGAATTTTCCAGAGCAATTTATAGTTCCTCCATTTGCAACCATCACTTGACATTCTGGTGCTGGGTATAGGAAACAATTCAATTCCTTGGTTACCTTACAATGAATAAAATTATGGGTACTACCTGAATCAATCAACACTATTACTTTTTTCTTCTTGATATGTCCTTCTATCTTGAGAGTTTGAGGAGTGGTAATTCCTGCCAATGCATTACACGATATGGTCGAACTCATTTCTTCCTCTTCTTGGGTTGGTTCCTGGTGTATATCCTCTTCTTGTTCATTTTCTTCTTCCTCTTCACAATCTATGTAAAATAATTTCTTCTCAGCACACTTATGACCTTTAGTGTATTTACTATCACAACTGTAGCAAAGCCCTTTTGCTCTTTTTTCTTCCAATTGTTGTGGTGTCAACCTTGTAGGTTGTTGAAATCTAGGAGTAGCAACACTTCCCTCTTTATAGAAGTGAGTGGTAGGCTTCCTTGTCGCCATAATTTTACATTCAATTTTTCTTTCCAACCCGAATGCCTTCTCCAATGAATCAGGTTCCAAAACGCGAACTTCATGTTGGATGTTATCCTTTAAAGTGCCTATGAAGAGATCAATCCTGTGTTCCTCTGGAATATCAGTTACCCTTATATTCAATTTTTGGAAGTCCTCAATGTGCTGCCCCACTAAACCCTTTTGTTTAAGATTTATCAATTGGCTAAAGAAGTTGTTGCTCTTTGTATCCTCATAATGTGCTATCATTTTCTCCGTAAAAATTGACCAAGTGACAATTTTTTTACGGGAGCAAAGCCATCGATACCATACAAATGTATTTTGTTCTAAATGTAAAGTTGCAATGCATACCTTTTGTGTGTTTTGCACATTATTGAGATCAAAATATTGCTCCATATGTAGCGTCCATGTTATGAGATCCTTTCCATCAAACTTCCTCATGTCCATTCTTGGAATATGGTAGTTCTTCCTGCCAACATTAGAGTTTATGAAATCATGATTAACATTTATTTTGTTCTCATAATGAGTTTCCTCTATTATCTTTTCACTATTAGGAAACATTTGTTGTATCAACTTTGTCAAACCTTCCATGTCTGCTTTTAGATCATTCTTCATGTTTTCCATTTTTTCATTGATCTTAGCTTCCATGTCATCCATCTTAGATTCCATTCCAGGTTACATGCCATCTATCTTAGCTTCCATGCCATTCTTCAAACCATCCATCTTAGATTCCACACCTTTATTCATACCATCCATCTTAGTTTCCATGCCTTTCTTCAAAACTTCCATGTCATTTTTTGTTGCTCTTTTCGAGAGCGAAATTTGTTGCACTTGCTCATGTAAATTTGATATGTCATGTTGTCATTATTCATCTTCATGAGTCATAGTAGAGCCTTATAAAGGCTTAATGGGTATTGAATTCTTTTTATGGGCCATTTTAGAATACAATACTGATATATATTCTACAATATTTCCTTGGAATCAATTCAACTTGATTCTTCAAACAAGACTTATGCAATTCGGGAAAACAATACACACCTTTTACTTGCTTTTGAGGAGCTCTATATTGAAATTTATTTATCTTTGTAATTGTATATCCTAAATATCCAAAATTATTCCTTTTAGTATCCCTCTAAAGCTTCTTTCAAATGTCACAAGTCTAACCTGATTTGGATTCTTCAAGGAAAAATTATGTCCAATCTCCCACAATGACCCAATTATTGACTGGTTCAGTAGAGAGAATTTGTACGAATTGCCACGTGTCACAGTTTCCTCCTTTGGCTCTGAAATTGATAGAAAATACACCAAATTTTGTGCACTTGCGGCCACTTTTTCTAGCATTCCAATCTGATTCTCAGAGAGAGAGTTATGAAGATTTTCCCATGATAACCTCTTTGAGATGAAATTCGGGAGCGTGAAAAAGACCTACCTTCCACAATTCATATCTTCGAAAATATTGTGAACCAAGCTCTGATATTTTGAGAGGATTTTCCTTAGGATTTCGGCTTTTCTCTATAAATGTTCAGCTTTTGAAACTTCGTAGAAAAAAACTTATAGAGCAAATTCCGTGATGACCTGTTTAGGTTAAATTCAGGAGCCTGCAAAAAGCCCTAAGTTCCATAGATCATATCTCTGAAATTGTTGCGAACCAAGCTCTGAAATTTTGCAAAGATGTTCCTCAAGATTTTGGATTCACACTAAAAATTTTAGCTTCTGAACCTTCATAGAAAAAATGTTGTAGCAAAAATGCCACGATGACCGGTTTGGAGCAGCGAAAACCCTAGAATTTAAAGCTCTGATACCAAATGTTGTGAAACCAGCTACAAAAATAGAATAAAAAATATATCAACGCCTTAGAAATAAGCCACTTCGAGGGGGCAACCTCCAATACATTACATGAATGAACAATTCTTGGATGATACAAATTACAAAACCTCCTTTCTATATATAGGAGTCCATGGGGCCACAATGTAATCCTAGTGGGACCACAATGTAATCCTATCCAACCTAACAATAATAATTTAAGGGCACAATAATAACAATATGGGGGTTACAAGGGTACAATAATAATAATAAGGGGGTTACACTAACAACAATAAGGGATTATACAGGTAATATAGGGACCTAACAATCCATCTAAGGACTCTCATGCTGATGACTGCATGATAGGTACTGCAACTACTCACCACTATACTGCATTTGATCCTACACCTTCTTCCAAAATTCATGCCACGTTTTCTGAAAAAGGAAAAAGTGACAAGAAACCTGGAAGTAAGAAAAAGGGAAAATTGAAGAAAAAGAAAAAATCAAGCTCGCAGAAACGATCATCTGATCAAAAAACTGGAAATAATCGGAAACCTTGTTACCCTTGCATAATATGTAATGAGGAGAACTTTGTTCGAGACTGTCCTCACCGCGCCGAAGTCTCAATATTTCTTAAGACATTGATTGCATCTATTGTGTTGACATATCCATTTATGAATCTAGAAACAAATATGTTTTCTACGGATCCAACTTCTAGTTACCAAGTGCTTATGCTATCTGTCACAAAGCCAAAAACTGATGTTTTGGTGTTAAGGTGAAATAAATATTACTATAGTCAAGCTACTGATCAATGTACTACCTTGACGACGAATCCGTCCACAGAATGTATTTCGCAAACTGATATTCTTGAGTTAACAATAAAGCCACCGAAGGGAGTCGTTCATAAATCTACATTCAATCCTCGAGCCCGAGCTGCTCAAAATTATAATATAGTTGAAGATTTGGTTCAATCCCCTTTAGTTATGTCAATGCTTGGGGTACTTCAAAATTGTCCCTCCTAGAAGCAGGCTTTGTTGTCGACAATTGGTGGAATTGACTTGACATATTTCAATCTTGTAGTCTTTAATCATACGAGTTATGTGCCACAATTACCAATAGAATTGGCATTATCCATCCAATTAAATTTTCTCAATCACCTTGTTCATCGTACTATTATTGATGAGGGAGAATCTACTTGCATTGCATCTCTAAATTGCTAAAAGTCACTTGGCTCGTCACGCCTATCTCAATCACCTACGACGTTGAAAGCTTTTGACGGTATTACATATAAGCCTTGCAGTATCATCAATAACCCGTATGTCGAACTAGGGGGAAAACCGTAACTGTTGAAGTTGAAGTCTTTGATGGACCCCTTGACTACAACATTTTACTCAAAAGGCCATGGGTTTACGCTACGACTATGATTGTCTCTACTTATTTTATAATTATTGCCTTTCCTCGTAAACGTGTCATCACAGTCATCAATCAAATATCCTTCTTTTCCTCCAGTTCCTAGGTATCTGGAAGCATTCCTTTAGATCACACACCCAAACTCGCACTTAAAAACATTGGTGTAGGAATTTTAAAGGATTCTTCCCTAATGGGCACCTTTGCATTACTGCCGCCTGGGACGTCGACAAAAATTGCAAGAATAGAGACTTGTTGCATGATATATTCCACTCCATATGGCTTAAGGAATATTACCAATGATCCTGAAGTTGTTACGTTGAATGAATTCCTTCTGCCCAGCCCAATTGAGCTGGCATAGAAATCAATCTACACGGCTTGGGTGGCGAATTCTAATTCATCATCGCTGATCATTTGGGTTGATTGTTGATTAGATTTTGGTACTTCATCTGATCCTTTTTCATCTACTTTCTTAACTGATGAGAGCATTGTGGAATCCATGATGCCAAAAGGAGAACCATGGGAAGATCATCATCATCGTTCTCATATTTAGGATTATGAAGAAGATAATCTCATTGAACTATATCGCCCTTCGATCAAAAATTTATTTTAGAATTATTTTCCCATTAATGCAATCGAATCCAAGCAAAAATTATGAAATATTGAAGAAACCACTTCTATCGATATTTCGACCAAACCCGGCGTTGTAGAAAACATTCATGTCGGAGTGTCTTGTTCTCCATCAGAACTTGAAACTTATCGCTCTCTCTTTCACGAATTCTGAGATATATTTGCTTGGTATTATGAGGAAATTCTAGGCATAGATACTAGTATCATTCAACACACCATTAAAATGTACCCTAATGTCAGAGCGGTACGTCAACACCTTCGCTCTGTTCATCTGAAGAAGGTTGCTGCCATTAAAGCAGAAGCTGAAAAAAATTTTCATGTTGGTTTCATTTACCATGTTTTTTTTCCTGATTGGGTTTCTAACATTTCTCCTATCATGAAGAAGCAAGGGAAAATCAAAGTGTGCGTCGATTATCGAGATGTCAATCTTGCTTGTCCAAAAGACAACTATCCTACTCCCTTTATCGACCAGATTATTGACGATTGTGCCGAACGTGAAATATTTTCATTCATGGATGGATTCTCTGGTTACAATCAAATAAATATTTGTTTAGAGGACCATTATAAGACAACATTCATCTATCCCAGGGGCACATTTTCTTATCATAAAATCCCATTTGGTTTGAAGAACACCGGGGCAACATTTCAAAGAGAAATGGATTATGCTTTCAATGAAATCAAGCACATTGTTCAACCTTATCTAGACGATTTACCCATGCATTCACAAAACCAGACTAATCACCCAACGCATTTGAGAGCTATATTTTTACGTCGTTGACGCTAAAAAATATGCCTCAATCCACACAAATGTGTGTTTTGCATTGGTTCTGGTCGTTTTCTTGGATTCCTCGTCTCAAAAGAAGGAATTTGAATCGACCCACTGAAGGTCTAAGTTATTCTTGATTTGTCTATGCCATCAAATTTACTTCAGTTACAGAAACTTTAAGGAAAGGCTAACTTCCAAAATATTTTCATACCTAACTACGCTGAAATGGCTAAAGGATTTACTCATCTCTTGAAAAGGGGGATTCCCTTCCATTGGGATAAGGTTATGCAAGCTTCTTTTGATGTTGTCAAGGATACATTGGTCTAGGCGTCATTAATGTATCCCCCCAATTATCAGAGTTATTATTTATTATCTATCGTTGCGGCAAATACAAACATTGCTATTGTATTGGTCCAAGAAGAAGATGGAATAGAACATCTGATATATTATTTGAGTCGTAATCTCAATGATATGAAAGTGAAGTATTCATACGTCGAAAATCTCGCCTTGGTGGCTGTTCAAGCTATTCAAATATTTCACCATTATATCTTGTTTAGGAAGACCATTGTCATTTCGGATTGAAACCCCATGAAATACATTCTGTCACATCAATTTCTGGGGGGGGGGGGGGATATTCAAAATAGATCTTCATTTTACAGGAATTTGATTTGGAATTCATCAAATCCAAGTCAAAGAAGTCTTTTGTTTTGGCTAAGCTTCTTATCGACCTTCCCTCTGATAGTACTGATACTACATTAGAACCATCAATTCCGGATGAGTCTTTTCTTCTAATAAGATCATATGATCCTTGGTATGGGGATTTTATCATTTGTCTCCAAACACAGACTTTTTGGCCCGATACCTATTGCTCTCAAGAATGAAATATTCGATACCAAGCCAAATATTATCTGATCATCGATGATACACTTTATCATCATGGTGTCGATATGATTTTAAGGAGGTTCCTCACTCATGAGGAGGCTGAGAAAGTTCTAAATGATTTTCATGTTGGGGCTTGTGGTGGAAAATTTTCTGGATAAGCTACCACACAAAAGATTCTCTGCGCCGGTTACTTTTGGCCTACCATATTTCATGACTGCATCCTCGTGGTCAGAATTTGTCCTGCGTGCCATATATTTTATCATAAAATCTGCAAACCACCAGCGCTGATGCATCATTTTATTGATGTGGGACCATTTGCAAAATGGGGCATTGAGTTCATGACCTGCAACCCTCGTTTATCCAAGGGGCATGGTTATATTATTTTCATAGTAGACTACTTTACCAAGTGGGCTGAAGTGATGCATACATTCAATAAAACAAGTGAAACAACTGCATTATTCTTTTTAAATCATGTCATCTCATGGTTTGGTGTACCACAGGATATAGTTACAGATCATGGTAAGCATTTTCGTAATCACATGATGAATGAGTTGACTGCCAAATTAGGAATGTTGCATGATAGTTCTACTCCTTAACATCCACAATCCAATGGACAAGTTGAAGCTATTAAAATGATTCTTAAGCTAATGCTTCAATGAATGATAGGAGTTCATAAACAAAATTGGAATTTAATCCAGTCAGCTTTGTGGGCATATATAACCTCGTTGAGAAATGCAATCGGATTTACCCCCTTTCAATTGGTGTATGGTCTGGAAGCTATCTTGCCTATCCAATGTGAAATATCGTCGTTAAAACTCATTATCGACTTGTTACATGACACCTCTACTGAAGAAGCATGTATTTTTAACCTCATCCATATTGATGAAACACATCATGAAGCTGAATTTGCCAACGAAGTGAATAAGAGACGAATTTAGGCACAATATGACCAACATGTCTAGCCTCACATCTTCTCTGAGGGTGACCTGGTCTTACTTTATGATTAGAAAGCTGATTTGATAGGTACAGGAAAATTTGAGCCACTATGGCATGGCCCCTACATTATCAAAAGAGTTCTGGCTAAGGGCACCTACGAGTTATAGATTATGATGGAATTCCATTGGCGCAACCTTGAAATGGGATGTATCTTAAACGTCACTATGCTTAGTTGAGCATAGTAAACTTTTGTATTATATTGTATATATGAGTTTGATTTTCATTTACCGTCTTAGTTTGTTTTTATAGATCTTTCTTGAAGTTATTAGTCCACTTTACATTTCATCGCAGATGTCTGAATATTTGGAACCATTCGTTGGGTATGCCAATGGTGCTAGTCATAGTACGCAGAATCTATCCTCTGTAACATGGGCCATTTTCGCTCCAGGTGGCGAGTTAGTGAGTTTTCAAGGGATTTGCATTGGTTGGTCTACAAACAATATCACTGAGTATAGCGCGTTGATCGAACTTCTCTCTGATTCCATTTCATTTTTTTATTAACTGCATCATCATTAGGTTATACTTGCAACTTGTTGCACTACAACTTACTAGCGTTTGTATTGTCTGAAATACAACACTGCATCATATGTTCCTAAGAGTTCAACTTTTGGAAAGAAATTTTGATTACATTCAATATCAACACATTTCCAGAAATTTGAACACATTAACTAATTCCTTAGAGAATTATGTTTTAAATAGACATTTGCGACACATGTATAGACATATTTTCAATTCACATCACATAATTGAATAGGTTTACGCAATAAACATAGGAAAACACTAAAAAATATATATATATTTATAGGTTTTTACAAAATTTGTGCCCAAGACATATTGGTCATAAGACCTCAAAATGTATGCAAAATGTCAAAGTAAAATAGTGATTCTAGTGATAACAAACTACTGATCTAGCTATCCGATGCAATAACTGCATCCAATGGTTAGGAACGCCAATAGTATGGCACTGGAGTCTCATAGGTAACTCTTCAATCCAGAAATCTGGAATCCAAAGAGTCAATCCCTCCACGTGTTGTTGTAGCTCAGCAAGAGTCTTGGTCATATCTAAATCCAGAAGGACTTCTCTACCAACATCCCTCTCTGCTAACTCATCTGCTCTCTGCTCTAGTTGACCCACTAGTCGAACACAACCCACATATGCATACATCAAAAATTTAGTTTTGTCTTGGGAAACATCAAAATAAAAAAAAAGTAGAAACCTTAGAAAAAATCAAAAAACATGGTCAAAACATTCTTACTAATTGCACCCCATTAAGCGCCATTTGGTAGACTCAAGTCTGGATCTCCGCGGAAATCTACTCTTGCATATGGAGACCATATGTTGTTTGAACCAAGCGAATAATGTAGTAGAGAATATGATGGTCGATTGAACAGCATGTATAGACATCAATTCAACCCATCTCTGCATCTGTGGATCTCTAGGGCCATATATGCCCAGTGTAACATGTTGTGGCTGCATCAATGGAATCTTCTCTAAGGCAAAGGAAATAAGGATTGAGCCATAGTTGAAATTCTTATTCCTTCCACCCTTTTCATTATTCACCTGTTATTTCATATGAAAGAGTACATCTTCAACCTAGTTAAATAATGTTGGTTCTAAAAACTCAAGTACATACTCCATGTATGACTTGTTTGCAACATGTAGTGTCATGGAATCAACAAGCTTTGAGATAGTAAATAGGATGGTTCTCAAAGGTAGATCACACACATCACATATATTTATTTTCCCATATTTACATGGATCAGTACCTAGATGAAAATGTAGGCGTATGTAATCCCTCACTGTCTCTCCTCCTGGAGCAGATCCTGCAATGAAAATGGGAGAACATCACCTCGATAGTCCAATGAGAATGTAAATTTCCTCCACCAATATTGGGAGCACTTTATCCCCAATGTGAAAATATTGCAATACCGGATCCCATGAATGAACTAGAAACTCCAATAGTTCGATTTGTTGCCTCATCCCTGATAATCTGAAGTATTTTAGCAACCCGCAATCTCTGAGGACTCTTACTGTACTCGGATCGTTTAGGGAAATCATATAATGTTCTTCATGTTTTCTTTCTTGCCACGTAATCATCATTTTTATCCGATGAATACTTGAAATACAATCATAAGATTCATTAGGATCCATTTCATGCAAAAAAATTGGGAAATTTTGGGCACACAACAAGAAACAAAAACGGAAATTGCACACAGCACACCCGAGGTCAAGGGACAGAGTGTTGCAATGCATCTATAATTCAATTTTAGTGCACTACAATGCACCTTTCGACATTTAAGGGTGCGTTGCCCTTTGAGTGTAGTATATTTACCCTAAGGGGCTAAAAACCCTAAAACTTGAACATGAAATGCAATGAAAATGATACTAAAAGAAAGAGAAGGTTCATAGCTCCAACCTAGATCAAATGACAAGACAAATCGTCCTATGAAACTATTGCAATCGATCGTTTAAATTCGGGGGAAAAACTGGTTCAGAGCTCCTAATTTCAAATGGTAACTTTGGAATGGTAAAAACTCTTTTATTTAATTAATTTGATTATTTTAAATCATCTTTAATTCTGTGACTATGGTTTTTATCCATTTTTTCTATGAAACAAGTATTTTTAATCCATTTGATGGTTTTCTGAACAGGTTTTACAATTGATACAATGTGATTAGTCATGCAAACTTATTCAAGAATGATTCGACCACAAAGCATACTTTTATCCTTTTTTTCGAGCTTTGATAAAAATAAAAAAGGATTTGAAGCACACTTTTATCTCCTTTTCGAGCTTCAATAACTGCGAAAAAGGAACCCCCTGGAGTCTTCTTTTAGCTCTTTTCAGACACCAATAATGTGAAAAGATTGCCAAGCACTTTTATTTTCGAGCTCGTAAAAGTAAATGAAACGACATCTACTTAGTATAAGTTTAACCCTTTTCCGGACTGAGATAGATTATTTACGAAAAAGGAAAACATTAGTTGAACATGGCTAAGAGGTTTTCTCAAGAATCATTTTACACTTTTTCGAACTTGAGCGACAAATTTTTGAAAAAGGACTCATGGAGTTTTATTTTTTCCTCTTTTTCAAACTCTCTAAACATGAAAAAGGACCAGGTTTTCACTGTCGTTAGACTCATTAAAACATAAAATAGCGACAGACTTGTCAATCATGGCAAGATCAAGTTTCATTTATCGGTAGACTCGTTAAATTATTAAATAGCGATGGATTGACCTGAAGTGTAAAATTATAGATCAAGCATATGTTACCCTCCTCAAGCTTATTAGTAAATAAAGAGGTACTGGTCAGCAATGATTGGGGAAAATTTGGGAAAAAGAACATAAAAATTTATGGTAAAAAGTCGCTCTTGAACATGACACTTTCACTCCATCATCGTTACTTTTGGGTTGGGTAATATTCTTGGTGGTTCATCATACCTATGTTTCATCATATCATCACTTAGTTTTGGCTCAATGGTACCAACTCATTACAATGTCGCCAATATGTTCAAGAGAAGTCATCCAGTAAATCCTCGTCTTTCTGCAATACTCATAAACCTTCATTTTCATGACAATCATCCCTGGACATTGATATATCAAACCACATTTCGTCTCTAAAATCATTACTCTCGTTTTGCGATAAATTTGCTTCCTGTCGACATCAGCTCATCATCCAGGAATTTTAATTAGAAAAATTTTCTAGTACCATGAGGCTTGCTACATCATTGGCAGGTTTCATGCTTCCAGATCTTTGACCAAAATATTTTTTTGGGTGTTTGACATCAAATCATTTATTCACGCCTTGAAAATTGTACTGTGGTACCTTCAGAGCCATTAACATCATGGTGGTTCTCTCGCATCTGTTAACAACTCACATCATTGGCTAGTAATTAGACGATGTATTCCCATGTTCGACTTCAAATCATATATTCGCATGGTTAGATTTTTACCTGAACGATCGAGTGAACGAGATAAGAAGACCTTGGATCTAGTTTCATCCATCCAAGCTGCGATTTCAGGATTGTTGTACACATCATCAGTACTATGGCTTTACATATAGATCGTCATCCAAACATGGGCCTATATGTGTAGGAACGTCTATATTGGGAAACATTCCAATGTAGAAAACTTTATGAATTATGTACATGTTATTAGATAGTTTATGTGTTGAGCATGGGAATGCCTCCCTCAGAAAGTCGTGATCAAGATGAAAATATCATGATGTAATGTATTGCAAGATTGATGCAGGTCACCGTCCGCTTTAGATCCTACTCATCACATCATAAATCATCTCATCCAAATACTATTATTATTTTGACTTCATGCTTTAGGGGGTAGCTGTTATAGGTCAATTTGGGCATCATCCCCCAAGACCAATGAATAGGGTCTATCATCCCCTTATATTTCAGTTGCTATATTCCCTAAGTGAAGACATCCCATTCATGGATTCAATTGTGATATTTACAAGGTTTTAAGTATATATTATATGACCCACTGACT
Source organism: Pinus albicaulis (assembly GCA_034641835.2). Lineage (NCBI taxonomy): Eukaryota > Viridiplantae > Streptophyta > Pinopsida > Pinales > Pinaceae > Pinus > Pinus albicaulis. Next base: position 926,775,377 of record CM076578.1, on the reverse strand, counting down.
TGCCAATACCTCCATGCAAGGGTGCACTGCAGTGCACTTCCCAACACTCAAGGGTGCGTTGGTCACCTGGGAGCGAAATTGTCATTGTTCTGGGAATCTCCACTTATAAAGTGCCTTCTAGAAGAGTCCATAGGTGTCATACTTCGAATCCAACTGTCCATATAACACCTCTGAAATTGGAAACATGTCTTTCCTATTATTATAAATCCATTCAATGAGAAAATACCATCAGTTTCCCAATAATTTGAGCACTCATCCTAGTGCTAGGAAGAATAATTTTGTGTAAAGTTATGTTGTTGAATTCTCATTTGATAAGAGAGTGGAAGTACTTATATGTTGCTAAGATGATGTTGGATGTGATGAGGCTGGAATGAAGTTGGAGCAGGTTGATGACAAATCGATCCATTGGTTGTAATCTTCTCCTCCTACTCTTTAGTAAATATATATGTTCATTTTCCCATATATATGTCTATATCTTGTGAAATTTGTTCTTGATGATGTATGTATTTTAGAACTAATCGGTTTCATTTGATTAAGATGAGTAGATACTTGTATTATATGTTGTTCTCCGTTTTTGTTTGCAGGAATCGATCTACCGGCTTGAGTTGGATTGAGAGTGACGACAACAATGATAGAAGGAGAAGGAAAGTGAAAGTATCATAAGTAGGCTTCTTTCTCATTCTTTATATCTTCTTATTTTGGAGAAAATAGTAGGTGTATTTCTTCTATTGTTATAAGTGAATGAACACCACACTCAGGGAATTTAGTTTATCTGTAGAATAAAATTCCGTATAACAATATGTATGCATCCTGATCCTCCATGGGAATGTAATCTAATGAAATAATATTCCTATGCACATAATCTCTGAGATGTTGATACCATATATCAATATGCTTGGACCTGTCATGAAAAACTAGATTAACTAAGAGTTTGATGCAATTCTGGTTATCACAATAAATCACTGTCAGATCCATTTGTCAACCAAAAAAAACAACAAGTAAATTACTCATCCTGATGGCCTCACATGCTGCCTAAATAGTTGTCATGTACTCTTCCTCTACTAAACTGAGTGCAATTGATCTTTGTTTCATGTTGAATATGCCCCCCGATGTGCTCTTCCTGTCGGATGGAATCCCAACCCAATCTGCATCTGTGAAAACTTGAAGCTTCACTCCCTCTATATGTTTGTACCATAGCCCAAACTCTATAGTGCCTAGGAGGTATCTCAACACATGCTTTCTTTCCTTCCAAAGGAGCTTGATAGGCTTGACCATATCTTGACTCAGTTGGTTAAACTCATAGCATATGTATGGTCGTGTGTTCACCAAATACATGAGTGAACCCACAAGCTTCTTATAGACAGTAGCATCTACTACTTCACCTGAAATAGCATCCTCCTTCCTCCACTTTCCTGCTACAAGAGTCTCCATTAGTTTTCTTCCCTCCATGTGGAACTTCCTGAGAATCTCATTGGCATAATTTCCCTAAGATACAAATATCTCCCCATCTCTTTGCCAAATTTCCAATCTCGGGAAATAGAGCAAGAGTCCCATGTCCTTCATCTCAAATTCTCTTGCAAGATCCTCTTTGCAGGACTTGATGAATTTCTAGTCACCTGTCAGTATCAAATCATCGACATAAAGTATAATGATAAAAATCTTACCTTCCGCCACAATATAGTAAAGGTTCACATCTGCTTCACTCTTAGTGAAGTAGTTTTCAATCATAGCGTACCAAGCACGAGGTGCTTGCTTCAGCCCATACAATGCTCTCTTTGATTCTGCACACATGTGAATCTCTGTCGAAGGTCTAAAAACCTTCCAAATTCTCAATGTACACCTCTTCCTTAATAACCCCATTGAGGAAGGTTGTATTTACATCCATATGATGTATCTTCCATCCCATCCATGCTGAGAGTGACAGGATGGATTTGATTGATGAGTACCTTGCGACAAGAGCAAAGGTCTCATCATAATCAGTACCCTCCACCTGAGAGAACCCTCTAGCCACAATTATGTCCTTGTGCTTCTCCACACTCCAATGCACTACCTGCTTCACTTTATAGATCCACTTGGATCCTATAACTGACTTCCCCTTCAGTCTTGGGACAACTTCCCATGCACTGTTTCTAATAATGGAGTCATGCTCCTCAATAATGGCATCAACCCAAATTTTTTGTTGCACTACTTCCTCCAAATAGGATGGATCTATCTCTACACCTTCACTCATAAGAGCCATGTAGCCAATGTACCGCTCTAGGGAACTTCTCTGTGTGCGTTTTGATATGGGTGCTCCCACATTATCTCTAGCATCAAGCAACAACATGTTAGCCTCTTTGGTGCGCTTCTATCCATATCAGGATGTCTCTTTATGAGTCGGTGTTTCCACTCTCTGCACCTCTTCTTTTGGTTGCTCCACATCTTAAGGTTCTTCTTTTGGAGCCAAGATCTCGTCAACGGCATGCAACTGAAGCTCCATCTCAAGGGAAATTTGCATGGCCTTCTCTTCATCGAATGTCACATCTCTTCTAACCAATTTCATCCTTTATGTTGGAAAGTACACCCGATAGTTGTGAGGTGTATCAGTGTACCCCACAAATATCCCCAACTCAGTTGTTGGCTCTAGCTTCTTCCTAACATCTTTGGTCACGTGGAAATAAACTGATGAACCAAAAAATCTAAAATGTGACACATCTGGTATCTTAATTGAAAATGATTCCTTTGGTGTACTCATCCCAAGTATCCGATGATGAATTATGTTCTACAGAAATACTGTTGTATTGCATGCTTCCTCGCAAAGATGCAACAATAGACCCTGATCACGGAACATAGCTCATGCTACTCCCACAATAGTTCTATTCTTCCTTTTTGCAACCCCATTCTGTTGTGTATTATAAGGTGATATCAATTCCCTTCGAATTCCTTCTAGAGCACAAAATTTCTTAAATTCATTCGGGACATGTTCTTCCCTGTATCTTTCTCGACAAGTGCCTTGAACTCACAAAACTTTGAGAACATCTGATCTTTATTCTACATGAAAAAAATCCAACACTTTCATGAAAAGTCATCTAAAAAAATCAAATAATACCTATGTTTTGTTGTGGAATTTGTTGAGAACGGTCCACACATGTATGAGTGAAATCTCTCAAGGAACACCTTTGCTCGGATTTCCTTATCATGAAAGGTGACTTTGGTATACTTCCCCAATGTACACCCTTTGCATGTATCTTTCTACTCAAGTTCACCCTTTGGAATTCCTATAGAAATCTGTTGCATGATCTTCAAATTTCCATGGTGTAGATGGCCCAACCTCATGTGCCATAACTCACTGATGTCTCAGCTCACCACCTTCTCTGCTTTCATGCTCAAGGCATCACCATCTTCTACATCCAATTTATATAGGTTCTTTAGTCAAACTATAATATTCTTCACTTGTCCCATGGCTTTGTGACGAAGGAATGCCTTTCCTTCATTGAACATCACATCATAGCCATGTCTTCCAACACAGCAACATAAACCAAATTCTTCTTTAAACCAGGAACATACATAAAATCTTTTATTGTGAGAAGAGTTCCTAACTCCCTATGAAAGGTAATTGTACCTATGTCGGTAGCTCTATACCTCCCCTCATCTCCCATCTCGATGTGCATCTAGAGATCCTTCTCCAATTTACTAAAGAATTATTTGTTGCCAGTCATAGGGAACCAAGCTCTACTATCTAAGTACCACAAAAAACCCATCACTGATGACACCATGCATGCGATGAGGGTGAAATCCAACTTGAAATGTGAAGCAATTGATTCGCCTTCTGCTCCTCCTGAGGGCTTCTTGTCAGTATTCTTGTGTGTAAACTTTGTAGCATAATTCCAAGATCATGACAGTGAAAATATTTTACCTTTGACAAGTATTGCTTCTTGCCTGCCTGACTGGAATCATATTTTTAGTGGGACACAATCCCTTTCCCTTTCTTTGCCTTTCCATCCAGCGCACAATTATTCTCATCATCAGTCTTTGATGAGGATCCATCTCTAGTGTTCTGTTGAATCTCTTCTTGTACCAAGTCAGAGCACAATCACTCCCACTCTGGTAGCATATCCCTCCCATCCACTAAGTCATGGTAACTATTCTAGCTCCTGGGAAGGCCTAGAAGTGCTAGGCTCACCAAATCATCCTAGGAAACTATCACCCCAACACTTCCAAGCTCATCTCGACATTGAGTGAACTTTGTCAAGTATTTTGGAATCATGTCACCCTTCTCCATATTGACGTTTATGAGATTGTCCTTCAGCCCCAGCATCCTATGGTCGCTTATATTTTGAAACATATCTATTAAGGCCTTCCACATAGCATATTAAGTTTCCTTTCCATGTAGGTTCGAGACAATATGATCTTAAACTCCTTCGAACATAATCCTTCTCTTCTTCGCTACATTATTATTCCATGCATCAAGAAGTTGAGCGTATATTATTGCGGGCTGGGGAATATCACTGTCTATGAATTCCTTCATTCTTTTATCCTTCAACATTGCCTCCATCATGTCCTTCCATGCTATTTAATTCTAATTACCCTCAATGGAATATTCAAGTCTCAATCTAGAGAAAGACATCATGATATGTTGCTGGTCCTGAAGAATAAATCTGAAAATTCAATTCACCTGTTCAAAACAAACTCTGGTTCTTCTCTTCTATAGAAATTCTTGCTATGATAGCATGTAGAATCTCTAAATGTATTAAACTGATCTTGTAATATGCTAAAACAAAATATTGAATCAATTCTACAAATTGCGGAAAGCAATTACAATTGCACAATCACATGAACAAGAAAGAGAAATAATTTCAATTGCAAAACACAAATATGTATTTGGGGAAAGCCTCAGCTAAAAACCCCGCTATCTATATATTTCTTAAATTCAAGAATATGAAACAATACAATGTTATTTTCCTTCCTGAGAATCCTATGCACTATCTCTGACTGTCTCACTCTGATCCCAACAAGAATGGTCTGCTACTTAACCAAATTCATTCTCTGGGTTGCTCAGCCTTGCTTACGCATTCTTGGAGGAATAGTGACCCTATTAATTAGGAAATTCCCAAGAATTTATTGTGCAATTAATCTAAGGCGTCATGTTGATCTCATGCATGACCTGTACAATTTTCTAATTATACAACTGATAGTTCTCTTCCCTTTAACTCTAATCTCAACTGGGCCTTCCTTAGAACTTACATGCAACAGCTATTTATAGTGAATTATTAGTTATCTGATTGATCACTGCATGTGAATTAAATCACATTTAATTCATTGGACCTATCACTAGCTCATCTCTCAGCTATAACTAGTCAAACTGATTTTAACTCAAATAATTGAGTTAACTAATTACAACTCTAAATAAACTCTAACTGGACTGCTAAAACTTAGAGTGAACTCTGCATGCCTCTAGTTTGACCCCCAACTCTAATTGACCGAGCTAACTAGTTCTCCCTGACTTAGTTAACTCATGCAAGCTATCATGTGATGTGGAATTGCAATTTCCTTCTAATTTAATTAAGGGAAAATTAAATTAGAAGTCTTTTTTGTTGCCAATTTCAACAATACCAAGTAGCCATAGTTCTCTGTAACTTATGCCAATAAAGGTAGATGTCTCCAATTCTTCTTAGTTTTATTGATGCTTCATTTTTTTATAGTGAATTTTACTTAGAAGTAGGTTTTTTACGACTAAAATAAATTATCTAGAAGTTTATTTGATAGTCATTTGATAATAAAAAATTGTTCGACAATCATAATCTTTGTTTTGGCTTGTTTATTCTGAAAATTCGATAATCTCTTGTTTCATCAGTGGTCTAGTTTTCCATGTGGTGGGCCATTAAATAACAAAGAATAAACATATATGTAGTGTTGGATTATTAATTGAAAACATTAGCTTTAAAAATAAATAAAATAAAAATGAGTTGTTATCCTTTCCACTTATATTCCCACAAGTTACATATAAACCCTTAATCAATATATTATTATAATCACTTGGAATCATATATTAACAAATAATTGAATTTTTAAATTTAATAGGAGGAGATGGGCCGAGATCTAAAAACCCTTGCAACGACTAGGGTTTTTCCCTAGTTGACAAGTCTATGTTTAGATCGCATGGATGTCTTTGTAGATCTTTGCAACAATTTGATCAATGTCAAATCTTAGTGATTCATCGATGTGGATGGTTTTTTTTGTAGGAATGGTTACTGGACAAGCAAGCTCTTCTTCTATTTCATATAGTTCGATTCTAAAATCTAGATCTGGCCTCTTGGTAGTTTAAGAAGTTCCTTCCCTTAATGTTCCTTAATTTGGATGAGGAAGCTTTCAATTGTGAGAAGGTTTTTTTGGAGCAACGTTTGGTTTGCAAGTTTAATGGATTTTGTTTGTGGCTTATGGATTTTCATAATTGGATCTCTAGGACATGTAAACCTCGTTTAACAGATGATCTGAAAATTTATCCTATGGCTCGATGTCTTTTCGTTGATGTTTTCGACAATATTGAGGACAAGAAAGCCATTTTTGAATTTGGGTCGTGGTTTTGGGGTAGTATCGGTGTCTTCATGCAACCTTGGTATACTACCTTTGATATGGTAATGACATCTATCTCCACATCTCTAGTTTTGGCAATGCTTCTAAACCTACCCTTGCATCTTTGGAATCTCAAGTTGTTATCCTCTATTAGGAATGTTCTTGGAATTTTTTGTTGCCACAACCTAGATAAAGGAAATTATTATAAAACTAGTTACACTTGAATTTGTGTGGAGGTGGAATTTAATAAGGGGTTTCGTGCTGAGATGAATTTGACAACCCCAAGTGTTTTCTAGGTTCAAAAGCTTGACTATGAAAATATTTCATTCCAGTACACATTGTGCTATGAAATGGGGTAGGTAATAAAAAACTTCCCCAAACATTAGAGAAACAAAGATCGGAAAAAATACCAAAGGTCTAAATGGTGGGAAGAAGCTCAAGATGATTACTATACTGTATACCAAGAGGAAGAGTCTCAAGATAAGAAAAGACCAAAAGATAAACCAGAAATTTGATATTATTAAAGAAAATGCATCAGAGGCAAAAAAATTCAATCAGGAAAAATCACATGCCAGAGTATATTTTTTGGACAGCGAAAATGGAAAAGCAACAAATATGGCATGGAAATTGGATCCCCTCCGGAAACCACAAGGAATAATGTTGGAAAGACGAATTTTTGGGCAGATCAGGCAAATGACAAAGACTTCAAGAACAATAAAGTGCACTTGTCGAAGAATGACATGTCAAAATCTGCAGAAAACATGGGTCGGGCTCAAGTTGGGAAGAACGAAAAGAATATTTCTCTAAGAAAAACAAGAAACCAGAGTCAATCAAAACAAAAATAATGAATAATGGAATGTAAATGTCTCTAGATATTGGGCAATTTTGGAAAATTTTAAGTTTGAAAAAGACTAAAAATTTAGTGTCATAGAGAACTTGCTCGAGATTTTGGATTGAACCTTTGTGCTCAATTTCAAACCTGCAAAAAAAATTTAGAATATATAAAAGTGTTGGTCATATAATCTAGATTTTTTTAACAATATAAATTTCTAACCATTTACTTAAAAATAAAAAAATAAAACATTAACTTTTTTTTGAAATTCATATAATTTAAGTTTTTCTCAAAAAAAAAAAAAATATATATATATATATATATATATATAAATACAATTTAACAATAATTTCGAAAATTCAATAAAAAATTTAAAATCAATAACTTGATATTATAATCATAACCCAAAAAAAACCTATCACAATAATTATTCTCCTCATAAAAAAATAAAATAATCGCAACAATCACAAAATTATTCAATATCTATTAATTTGAAATTTCATTAAAAACATATTTCCTCTTGTCCAAAATTTTAAAGTTTTAACACTTTTTTCCTTAAATGCTACAATATGGATGAGATAGTTTAATCCTTATCTCAAAAATGATGATAGTGATCTTGATAACATTATCTCCAAAATGATGATAACGATCTATGATAGTGATCTTGTATATAATGCCACTCTCAATGTTTTTATTGCATATTCACCATCATCACCTGCTATCTTGATATCATATGTCTGGGCTGTAATTGTTTTTCTTCCTTAGATAAAGGTATCATCCACGTGAATGTATTTCACTTTCCGATGTTATGTAGTTGGTATGGGTTTGTCAATTTTAATATTAACTCTAATTAATTATACGGTTCATCTCTCAAGCATAACAATACATAATTGAATATTTGAATCTTTAATTATTATATAACTCACCCCTCAAACTTGAATTAAAAAATTTGAACATTATTTTTTATTATTTACCTGAAAATTTCTTATTCATTTTATTTTTTAAAATAATTTTCTAATTTCTTTCGATCAAGGTGATATATGAGTTAAACGTGTTAAGGGAATTGATGGCAGTGCAATTTGGTAGCGATGGAGGCGGAGGCTCGAAGTTCGCGAACTCATAATTGATTTTAATGGCCATGCGCTCACACAAACAATCCACCAAATGCTACCATATGCCATTCAATGAAGCGATGATGCTCAGGTCTCAGGTCTCAGGTCTTGTCTATTTTAATCATTTACTCTGGTGGTATCGAGCGGCCTTCTGCCTCTATTAGTTTTCTCCTATCAGAAGAGGACGAAGTGTTGAAACTGTTGGCATTTTGGGCACTTCAGGATTTGGGGAAACCCATGGCCTCATGCTTATGCTTTCAAATGAAGTTTGTTGTATGGCTCGCCTAGGGTAACAATAAAATACAAACTATTGTGGAAGTGGAGGAATTGGATTTTGCCCGGACCGAGTTGATAAGGAATGCAACCTCATGATCTTTGTCAATTTGAATTGTAAGATCTATTTGGACTCTAGTTTATATAGCAAGTATAAGTTTAGGACTGAAGTATATAGTAAGAGAAAAATATTTTTATTTCATCTTCGGGACATATTAATTTAGATTAAAAAAAAAGGTAAAAATATCAAATAATATCATATTTTATAAATAAATATATAATAAAATTTTAAATAAAAAATAACATAATTATCATTTCTTTAAAAACTTCAAATAAATAATAATAATAATAAAATAAATCCTTTTATTTTTTGTTTTTCTCTTTTCCTCTTTTCTCTTACTAATCCAAGTTTATGGTCTTTTTCTTCTTCTAACGATGATATAGTTTCATTAAAATAATCAGCAATATGATAAATATTCCTCATATTCCTCATCTTTTTTTGTTTTTTGTTTTTTCCTTTTATCTCTTCTCATCGTTTTGTGTCTTTGTTTGAGGTTGAGAAGAGAAAAAACATGACTCATATCTTTCTATCACAGTGATAGATAATACGTTATTTTTATTGTAGCTTTAAAATGAAGGTTTCTTCTCCATTATTGTTTTATGTTTTCCTAGGGTTTGCATTAGTTTTTTTTTTGTGTTTTATTACTGTAACACCAAAGCTATTTGTTTAAGCAAAGTTTTTTTCTCATTTGTTTTTTCATTTATCCAAAACTTAATAAGAACTAACATATGTGGTCCTCATCCCTCTAACTAGTTCGTTTTTATTGATGATTTTTATCACCCCACATATTAGAATACTTGTCAAACATCACTTTCAAAGCATCACAACCTTCCCCTCACTACTATCAAGTAGACTACATGGATTCAAATCAACTCCACCCCTTATCAATTCAACAAATAAACATTCCAAGGAAGAAACTCATTATTGTTGTTGTATGTTTATAACATTGAGATGCTAATTATGCCTAAATCAATATCCTTTCATATCCATATATATGAGAAAACACAATTTGAAATCATTACTTTGGTCTGAAATTATGCTGGCCTGTAATTACATTTTATATCCAACCTAACAAGTAGCTTAGAATATCATCTTGTTATGTTACCATAAATTAGATAAAGGCAATGGGAGAGAAAAATAAAAAAATATACCATAAAAGTTTACACATTTTAAAGATAGGAATATCCCAGAATACGACCCCTTTTAAGGTGCACACCTATCAACTTGTCTGTAACACCCACTCCCACATTTACCCAATTTCATCGACCTGCCAGGGTAAACATGAGAAGAAGAGTTACTATGACATGACCCGACCTCCCAGCTCCAGTTAAGGAAGTGGGGCTACAAACTGACCACAAATTGATAACTCACAACATCCCTCACAACTACAGGAAACTGAGGGGCCAAAGAACCACCCCAAGTGACCAAATCTTGAGCTGGGGATCCTTTTCACTAACCTAGACCCCCAAATGCATGCATGACAAGGCTTGAGTGTCATTGAAGGCCTCCAAACACATGAACAACACTACCTGAGTGCGATTGTGACCCAACTTTCCTAATTCAGAGGGTGTGGTATCGAGATCTGAGCCAAAATTCTAGGTCAGCCTCCAAACCACTTCCGAGAACTACCTCAAACTTTTTATACTAAGAAATGACATGAAGACAATGCTAAAAATTCAAACTCGAATTAAAAACTCGACTTAGACTGCCTAGAATGCACTAGGTATTTTTCAAACACATGGAAAACATGTAAGCTATAGGTCGTGAATCCAGATTTGATCATAATAGTATGAGATTTATCTGAGAATCACCAAGAAGGCCCTATGCCCTCTCCACATAGTTGCAACAATGCTTATTATTCCATACATTCATCATTCAAGCAATAGCTAAACAATTCATGACAAGATCCACAAATGATACACGTCATATAACCAACATATAAATAGAAAATAACAGACATAGAAACCATGACAACTCAACCACAATATATCCAACATAATCACTAGAAATTCTAATAGATCACAATAAAGAAATGTCTCATATTAACATATGGAAATACCAATCAAGTCACGAACTTCTATGTACCACCCTACCATAGATTGGGCTAAACCAAATCTCCCTTTCAGCCAATCACCCCATGCCATATTCTAAGCATGAATGTGGGATCTCATGGAATAAAACAAAACAACCAACCCAATGTTTACAGAGTCCAAACTACCACAACCCTAAACCATAGTGATTCCACCTCTATGGGTGAACATCACTAACATCAACTAGATTGGTCCCTACCCAAGATATTCAGGGCTCCAAGAACTAATAACTCAACCTGCAACCTTCCAGGGATCTAGAGAATTTGTTCAATCTAGCTCCAAGGAATAGTATCTCAAACCACTAAGGGATCCAGAGTGTTTGTCCCAACCTAGGCTCCAGGACTAGTAACTCAACCCAAGTTGTTCTAGGGCTTCCACAATGTTTTTTCCAACCCAAAACCATAAGGAATTATGAGCACCAACTAGAAAAACAATCAAGTGGAAAAACAGACAAAACCATGGCTACCAGGAAATGACTAGGCAAGGCTAAAACCACTATCACTCCAGAAAAATCTCCATGCCAATGAAAACACATAACCAGAAAGTCATATCCATATACCATGCATCTAGAAATCAACAAGGAAATCACACATGCAACTTGTTACGTGAAATTTTTTGATCCACCTGCTACCTTTCACTTTCTTGTTTTCCTTTTTTCTCCAAATACAAGGTGCGTCAAAGTGCTCCAAGAATTCTCTAAGTGTGCAAGAGTATGAGAGAATGAGTGAATAGAAGAGAGCTCCAAAGCTAAACTCACAAAAAACTAACTATCAAAATCTATGAACTAGTCCTCAAAATCCTTTTTATCATTGAGGCCTCTATTTTCTTCATTTTCCTTTATTTTCCTTCAGCTTTCCTCTAATGAAAATTTGTGACCCTTCATCTCCCTTTTCTCATATTTTCCTTTATTTCATGAATAAAATTCCAATTGTTGCCTCTTTTCCATTTCCAATTTCCATAGCCATTAATTAGTCACAAGTGATAATGATCTTAATTTATGCAAGAACACAACAAAATACACATATAACCATAAATACAAATATGCAGTGGAAATAACACTTCATTTCATTAATATCAAAGAATTGAAATTTTTTTACACACATAATGAAATAAACTAGCTAGGGCACTGGTATCTTATCTCTGAGAAGAGATGTGGTGGATAGAGGCCTCTGAACTGTGTTACAATGAGGTTCAATGGCGTATTTATTATTTAAAAATAATGGAAAACCCCAAACATCCAAAGACCTAACCCTAGGAGATGAAGCGCCAAAACTATGGGGCCCGTTTGGGTAAATTGGTATATCAACTTCCCAGGGATGTAACTTTGGCATACGATTTTCGTTTGACATGAAAAATACCTCGTTAGAAATATCTATTCGAGAGATACAAATTTTTATTTGATAAAAATCGAAGGACCTTCCATTTTTCTCCTGGTTTTCCCAAAAAAATGGTGTTTAGGGACTCAAAATGGCTATGGAATTTCAGGACCCGAAAAAATGCTAAAAATAGTAAATTGTGCTATAATTAAGGAAACTGAAAAAATGAAAGAAATAATGGTGGGCCCTTAAGCGAAATAGGCAAGTGGCCATCAATATCCACATGGATCATTCCTCCCCCATTAGGAAGCAATGGTCCCCATTGCATTGAGCTCCTCCATGAGATGAGGAAACTTCCACTAAACTTGGTCCCTGATAAACCACTTGCCTTGGTGCAAGTGTTGGCCAGCTTTAAAAACCCGATATAGTTGGATATTCTGCTGGAGATTGTTCTTGATTTTCATGTCCATGATACGATCCATGGTGGTTTTTTCCATGTAGTCTGGGTTTAACATTGTTGGTGTGATTTTTTTTGCAATGACGTAGGTGTCCAGTTTAGGTGGGAATTAGGGCCGAAGGCAGTCCACATTGAACACTGGGTGTAGACCAAGGAATGGTGGAATACCAAGCTCGAAGTAATTGGCCCCTACAGCCTTTGTGATGGTGTACAACCAATATCATAGAGGGTGAAGCTTGCAGTGAGGACCAGCAAGGCGCTCCTTCTGCAAATGTAGCCACACTTTTTCGCCCACTTGGAAGTTGTGTGGCACCTTATGTTGATCATGTTGTTGGTTTTACTTAGGATTGGATTTGTCCAATATTTCATGAAACTGTTGGAAGATTTTTTGAATGTGTTCAATGAAGTTGTTCGCTTTGTCCGCTTCAGACTGGACATAAGCCGAATCGGCTTGAGTAGCGGCAATTGGCATGGATACGTCAATGGGACATAGTTGTTGGAATCCCAAGCCCAACTGAAGGGGTTGTGGCTGGTTGAAATGTGGAAAACCCAGTTATAACTTTGTTGTACATAGGGAAGGCTCTCATCCCATATGCATGGATTCTTTGAATTTTACATGCATAAAATGTGTATGATCATTGTATGGACAACCTTTGTCTGACCATCAATTTGGGGATGGAAATTTGTGGACTAGAGGTTGGACCAAAATGTGTTGAGGAACCTGTTGTCCTGATCTGAGATGATAGACGTTGGGATACAAAATTTCACCCACACTCGTTCAAATAAGAGTTTAGCAGTGGCTTCTACTGTGACATTCTTCTTGCAAGATGCCATAATGGCCATCTTTGAGAATTTTTCGACGACCATGAAAAAATAGTCGTTTCCATGCTTAGTAGAAGCAAGGCCCTACATGTAATCCATGGAGATGGAGTCCCATGGTCAACTAGGGGTAGGTAGCAGAGTATAAAGGCCTTGATTCTTGATGGTCGATTTGGAAATGGCACAAGTAGTGCAGGACCTTATGTACTTCCCAACATCCTGTCGAAGGTTCGGCTTATAGAAATACTTCTGCAGTACTGCCATTGTTTTCTCAACCTCGAAATTCCTATCAACTCGACTGTAGTGCACTTCCAAAATCATCTTTTCATGCTTGCTTGAAGGAACATAAAGGTGTCCCAGGTTAGATAGCAGTGCATTGTGGAGGTGAAAATTGGTAACTTGTGCACCCTCCAAGAGTATCTTGTATGTGTGGCTGAATTCTGGATTGCTCTTATAGAGAAGTGGCCAATTAGAAGTATCATGCCCACAAGAGTTGAGAATGGTGCTTAGCACCATGATCGGCGGTCAGTTGAGGAAATATGAAACATTATTGGTGATGACCTTCTTTTACTTGATGTTCAAATGAAGCTGTTGTAGATATGTGGACCAATTCTGATGGCGATCATTCTGCAACTTCCCTTCTGTCTATATGAGCTGCAGGGGTTGGTGATCTGTGTGGATGACCATTTCCTTCACCAAAATGTAATGCTTCCATTGTCAAAAATCCTGCACAATGGAATACATTTCTTTGTCATAAGTGGGATACTTGCGGACTGTGTCTGATAGTGTCTCACTGTGATATGCCATTGGATGCCCCTGTTGAGTAAGAACAACCCCAATAACATAGTCACAGAAATTTGTCTCGATCTCAAATGGTTTTTGCAAGTCTGGTAATGTGAACACTAGGGCAGAGTAGAGGTGATGTTTCAATTCTATTTATACATTCTATTAAGATTACGATGAAAATTGTTCACTTTTTCTCGTCCCTTGGTGACTTAACTTAAGGGCCAAGTGATAGGAGAGAATCCTAGCACGCACGTGTAGTAAAAATTAGCAAGATGTAGAAAGTTTCGAAGCTCTATTAGAGTGGTTGGGGTTGGGAAATCCTGAATGATTTGGATCTTGGTTGGATCCACATGCGCCCCCTGTTCATCAATAATGTATCCCAGATACTGAACCTGGGTCATGCCAAAAGTGCACTTCTCCCAATTGGCACACAACATGTGCTGCCGCAGTGTTTGGAGGACTTGTCAGATGTGGTGGAGGTGCTCTTCCCAAGTCTCGCTGAATACCAGGATTTCATCCAAGTACACTACTACAAATGAGTTGGTGAATGGCTACAATATGTCATCCATCAGCCTCATCAAACTTTCAGGAGCATTCATCAACTCGAAAGGCATGACCAGCCATTCGAAAATGCCCTCCTTGGCTTTGAAGACAGTCTTCCACACATCGGAGGGTTCAATTGGTACCTAGTGATACTCAGACTTCAAGTTGATCTTGCTGAAATATTTCGCCCCTTTGAGTTGGTCCAGAAGGTCATCAATCCATGGGATCAGGTACCTATTATGGACAGTGATCTTTCTCAGCGCCCAATAGTCGATAAAGAGTCTCCAAGTCCCATCCTTCTTCTACACAAACATGATCGGGCTCCCACAAGGCGATGAACTCGGCCAGATGTGACCCTTCTGCAGCAGCTCCTAAATCTACCTCTTGATTTCATCGTTCTCTAGAATAGAATGTTGATAGATTAGTCCATTGGGCAACGGCACACTTGGGGTCAGATCGATGGGGTTCTTGACCTGACAGTGTAGAGGCACCCTTGCGGGTGAGGTGAAGATGTCCCCATACTCCATGAACTTTTCCATTTGTTTTTTTCATGTAAAGGAGCCTTGTCTGGAGGCCATGGCCAAAATATTCTTCTTGCCCTGAGTGGGGATCATCTGGAAAACAAATTTCCAGATTTTGGAAATGATCTTACTACATTGTTTTGTAGTAACCAAAGAGATAGCGTTAGGTGTTTGTACCTCTGGTATCTTGTACAACTTATTACCCAAAGTAACAATAACAACATGAGGTCAGCACTCATACACACCATGTCACTTCCACAAGTATGGTTGGCCTAATAATACATCATAAACAACAAGAGGACCAATGTCACCTAATACCTCATTCGTGAAGAACTTGATGTTGTAGGGAAGGTGGCACTAGTGGCTAACACGGAGATCCCATCCTTGTTGGAGCTACCGATGGTGTACAGATGTGGGTGTGTTGTGGTTGGAAAGCCCAACTACTTCATGACCTCTGTTGAAATGAAGTTATTTTGACTCCCATTGTTGATAATGAATTGTAGTGGGGAACCCTTTATCGACATATAGGAGTGGAAGAGACGCTCCTCCTCCTCTGGATATTTTGGTTCCTCCTTATGGATCTTCATGGTGGCAACAATGGCATTAGGCTCCACTTCGATAATCTGTTTCCATTTTTTATTCCCCTTGTCGGGTTATGATTCAAATTTAGAGCATGCATCTATTCAGAAGCCTTCATCTCGGCCACTAGTGACTACTTGGCCTGACACTCACTTGTGTTGTGAGTGGAGCTCTTATGGAACTCACACCACTTTCTTGTGTCCTTATTCGGCTTCGCAGTGTTGTTCTTTTCTTGTGGGTTTAGCTGGTTGTCTTTGGCCGCCATGCCTTGGATTTGTCCTTTGTTCTGTGGTTTTGTGGCATGTTTCCCTTGATTTTGATTTGTAGATCCAAAGTCTTGTTTATTCTGTTTGAATTTCTACTCAATATTGGTAGCAAACAGGTATGTTGTACCAAGCGAGGAGATGTCAAGGAACTCCATTTCATCCTAAATATATCTGTACAGAAAACTGCGATACTTTAGAACCAAATGTTTCTCTGAATATTTGATACCCAAATTTGTGTGCAGGGTATGGAACAGATTTATTATCTCATGCACATCTTGATCCCTTTGTTGTCGTAGGGTAGTCCATTACATGTAATATTGTGCCTTGATGGTGTCTTAGAAATAATTCCAAGTGGGTATGACCAAGAAAATAGAGGGTTCCCGCTCATGAATTTTCTCACATTATGTTTCCCACCAGTCCTTGACATGGGGGGTGGCTTTGAGGAGTGCAAAAATAATCTTCTCCCAGTCAGAACAGTCATGTACCGATAAATATCCTTATAATCCATTCAACCATCTATATATGATGTCTACATCTATTTGGCCCTCAAATATGGGAGTTTCAAAGTTTACTTGTACCTTAAAAGGAGTTGTGCCTCCATAGTGGTCATTAGATGTAGATGCGCCACTGGTGGGCAATCATTAAAGGATCTGGGAAAAGTTATTCATCATTACATTCCACTGTTTTTCGAGGGCCTCCTTGAGAAATATTTTGATAGGATTTCCTGCTCCCTCGTCTTTCTTTTCATCCCCCATGCACGGTCGTCAGGGTTTGTGTTGTGAAACTAACTCCAAAAAGAGAAGAAAAGAGACATCAACGCCTTAAAAATAAGCCACTTCAAGGGGGAAACCTCCAATACATTACATGAATGAAAAATACTTGGATGATTCAAATTACAAAACCTCCTTTCTATATATAGGAGTCCATGGGGTCACAATTTAATCCTAGTGGGGCCACAATGTAATCCTATCCGACCTAACAATAATAATTTAAGGGCATAATAATAACAATATGGGGGTTACAAGGGTACAATAATAACAATAAGGGGGTTACACTACAAACAATAAGGGACTATAGTAGTAATATAGGGACCTAACATGCCCCTCTCCTTCAAAAAAGTGTTGTCCTCAATGCTTGAGTAGCTCTGGGTGCTTCTGTATAAAATTCTCATCCTCCCATGTAGAATCTTCAGTGGGTAAGTTCTTCCACTTGATGAGATACAATGAAATTGATCAATTACGTAGCTGTCAAGTTCTTGTTTCCGTGACCGCTTCAGGTTCGAATATTATTTTTCCTTCCTCATCAAGTTCTGGCAATATTGTTTGAACTGGAATATTTTCACCCATAACCTTCTTTAAGCATGAAACATGGAAAATTGGATGCACTCGTGAAGAAGAAGGAAGCTCCAATTTGTATGCCATAGTACCCATATTTTGCAATACCTTGTAAGTACCATAGTAATTTGGTGATAATTTATTACCCTTCTTAGCTTGCTTGAGGGAAATTTGTTTGTATGGTTGTAGCGATAAAAATACCCAGTCTCCTACATCAAAACTTCTCTTGCTGCGATGTTGATCTACTTGCTGTTTCATTTGATTTTGTGCCAAATTCAGGTTGTCCTTTAAGAATTGGAGAGCTTCTTGTTGATGCTCGATGTGATATTCCACTGCTTGAAGCTTCGAATTTTCTCTTAAATATGATGTGATGGATGGTGGATGATATCCATAAAGTGCCATAAATGAGGTCATTTTTGCTGCAGTATGGAAGGAAGTGTTACACCAACATTCAGCTGAGGTAACCACTTGACCCATTTTGTTTGTTTATCAGATACAAAACAACGAATATATCCTTCCAAACATTTATTTACTATCTCGGTTTGACCATCGTATTGAGGATGATAAGATGAGCTGTGATTTAACTTAGTACCCAAATAAGAAAATAACTCCGTCCAAAATTTCCAGTAAAAATGGGATCTTTGTCGCTCACAATAACCTTTGGGTTTCCATGTAGCTTTTGAATTGTGTCCATAAATGTAGTAGCAACTGTACTTTCTTTAAATGGATGAGATAATGCATAAAAGTGTGCATACTTGGTAAGTCTATCAACTACCACCATGATGACACTCTTTCCTTCGGACTTAGGTAAACCTGTGATAAAATCCGTTGAAATATCCTCCCAACAATGAATTGGAATGGATAAAGGTTGTAGAAGACCTGGGTTCTTAATTGTCTCAACTTTATTCTGCTGGAAAACCAAACATTTCACCACAAACTTTTGAATATCAGATTTAAGACCATCCCAAAAAATTCTTTCTTCACCCTGTGGTAAGTTCTTAAAAATCCTGAGTGTCCTCCTAAAGGAGAAGTGTGCAATTCCAAAAGAATATTTTGTTTTAGTTGGGAATTCTTACAAAGATATAAGCAATCTTTTTACCATAAGGAATCATGTTTCCAACTAAATGTATCAGATGTACTAGGATCTTGCTGCAACTTTTGAATGAGTGTCCACACTTCTTTGTCCTTATTCCATTCATCTCTTGCTTCGGTTATCCAATCTGGTTGGATAATAGAAATGACACAAAGAAATGCTTCCACCTCTTCATTGTTTCTTAAGAGTGAATCTGCAACAACATTTAGCTTCCCTTTTTTGTATATTATTTCAAAGTCATAACCCAATATCTTTGTGACCCATTTTTGTTGCTCTTTTGAAGATAGTCTTTGTTCCAAAAAGTGTTTAAGACTATCATGATCAATTTTTACCTTGAAGTGTCTTCCCATTAGGTAAGTTCTCCATTTCTTTAGTGCATGCAGTATTGCTAACATTTCCTTCTCATAAATAAGTTTCTGTAAATAATTTCCTTTGATTGGACTACTTTCAAAAGAAATGGGTCTTCCTTATTGCATTAAAACAACACCAATTCCATTTCCTGAGGCATCAAATTCCACAATAAAGGTTTTTGTGAAGTTTGGCATAGCTAAGACTAGTGCTAGGCACATTGCCTCTTTAAGATGTTCAAAGGCCTTAGTTGCTTCAGGAGTCCATGAAAATGCATCTTTCTTCAATAATGTTGTTAGAGGTGCTATTATTCTCCCATAATTCTTAACAAAATTTCGATAATACCCTGTTAACCCGAGAAATCCTCGCAACTACTTTATGGTTGTGGGGACTTTCCATTCCTTAATGGATTTAATTTTGTTAGGGTCTACCTTAACACCCTCGTGAGATACAATATGACCCAGATATTCCACCTCTTGTACTCAAAAGAAACATTTGGATGTTTTTGCATATAATTGTTTCTCCTGCAATAGTTTGAGCACCTTGTCAACATGTTCAACATGATCCTTCCAAGACCTGTTGTAGATTAGTATATCATCAAAAAATACTAGCACAAATTTTCTAAGGAAGGGTTTGAAAATGGAATTCATCAACCTTTGAAATGTAGAAGGTGCATTGGTAAGGCCAAAAGGCATGACCAAAAATTCATAATGACCCTCATGAGTTCGAAATGTTGTTTTCGAAATATCTTCAGTCTTCATTCTAATTTGATGATACCCTGAACGAAGATCCAATTTGGTAAAATAAATTGCTCCATGTAATTCATCCAATAATTCATCAATCACAGGAATGGGAAATTTATCTTTAATGGTGAGCTTATTGAGCTCCATATAATTCGGACGCAAGAGTGTCTATTCTATAAAATATTTCAGAGGTGGACTGCGTGTTTAATATTCGGTCCATCTCTTCTTCTGTCAATAGAGAAATTTCTCTTTTAACATAGACAGAAGAACAACAGTCCTCTGTTTCTTATACTAACTGATCTGCAAGCTGGATGTTTTCTTGAGCCTCTTCTGTGGAATCTTCACTTGTGCTAGCAAGGAAAATTTGAGGAATTTCTGATGTTTCCTGATCTCTTTCTCCTTCCACATCAGATTCTACATCTTCTGCGTGGTCTCTTATTTCCTCAAAGAAACGTTCCCTATTGGCTTTCGCCATTAGATAGTGATATTCTCTAGTCAACATAGTACAAGACATAGGTAAGCAATCAAGCAGTTCCTGATCACTTTCCCCTTCATCTTCTATAAATTCTTGAGCATCATACATGTATTGCTCATAATCTAGGTCTTGAGTTTGTTCTTGTTCTGGAAAAGGCATGGGCTGCTCTAAATAATCAACATTTGCATTTAAATTAGCTTCATACATCTTCATTACTACTTCACCAAATCTATTCACCGGTATTATAATTTTATCTGCTAAAGCATCTAGCTTTGCATCTTGATCCATAATTGGATCCATGTTTGTACAAAGAGGTCACTGTATCCTCTCAACCAGTTCAGGGTCTTCTACCAGTGGATTCATTTGGTCTTTTAGGATATATGGAGTGTGGAGTCGCTAGGTGGATGAATTTGACTATTTGAAGCAGGCTGTTGTCCACCATCAGCAATGAAATACCAATCTAAAGACATTGGTTTGAGTTGTTCCCCAGCGGAGTCTCCATTATGTTTGGAGACGACAATGGGACACAATACCGGGTAGCAGCGATTAAGGCACTCATATTTTCCCAACGGAGTCGCCATTATGTTGGGGTTCCATTGTTTTGGTCAAATTGGCAAGACCAAAAGACCGAACAACATCATAACCACTTTGGGATCCTAGGATCTAGCCCTCCTGGACCCGGAGAGGGATATCTCCATAAAGCAAAGAATGATATATCTTTGAAAGCTCAAAATGAGATATTAGGCTAGTTATGAAGCACAAAGGGGGGGGGGGGGTTTAAATGATTTGGTTGGTTGTTGGGTTGGTCGAAGATCATTAACTGGCAAGGTTATTGAATGAAAGGAGAAAAGCAGCAGGATGTTTCGGCAAAAGAAGATAGGTTAGGAATGTGCCATCCATTGGGCTATGGAGTCATGAAAGGGGATTACTTGCATAACAACTAAGCAAGGCTTTCCATAGGGCAAGTCATCTATACTAAATGATCTTTTAGATAGATGGCGGAATGGAACATTAAGGAGTGAAGGTGAAGGAAGGAAAGAAAACCCAATTTTTGTCTGGAGATCAAGTCAGATATCATTTAAATCTAGACCTTCTTTGACATACTCAGAGGAAGATCTCAATGAAGGCACAAAGGGTAGCTTAAGATCAGGTCAGAGGTCATTTAACTCCAGGCCTGCTTCAGCATATTCCAAGAGAAAAACAGAGATAAGATCTAACACAGAACTAGGCCTAAGATCAGAGAAGGGCCTTTAACCTTCAATGATTTTGACACCAGTTCAAGGGATATTAGAAAGGCCAATCTGTTAGAAAAGGACCCCAGTGGACAGGGCTCACATTAAATCCCCAGTATCCCAATTCTTCCAGCTTAAACCCAACCAGAACATAAAAGCAACAAACCCCAAATTCACACATCAGTAAGCATGGGCTTGACCAACATCTTTAACTGGTTAAATTGCATGAGTTTTCTCTTAGATTCACTATCAGCAGAAAAAATCAAGGATAAGAAGAGTAGTGGGCATTAAGGTACCATGCAGGGGTATATCTTAAGCCAGATTTACTGATTCTTATCAGAGAAAAAATGGACAGCATGAATAACGTAATAAAAAAATTTGCAGTAAGAAAACATCATCCGTAATATAGACCAGGATCCTGTGAAATTTTCTTGATTAATTGATGTACAAAACCAGTCACATACACTGAGCTCAATGGTTGATACAATCCAAACTTTCTACTCCCAGCCTACTAAATTACAAACTACTCAGCTACTCTCCCCCAATAAATTTTCTAACAGTCGAATGAATCCCTACACTAACAACTGTAGGTTTTAACCCTGAATAGAAATTATCTACACACGAATCTTATAGCCCCGGACCCCAACGGTGGGGACTGCTTCGCCCCTCGTGACCCCCCAGCTACGCCCGACGCAACATACAGCGTGTGGGGCTAATCGTGGAAAGAATATAACACATACCCAACATTATCCCACTTGTTGTTTTCTTTCCACGGGGGGCCACAAGAGAGCTTAGTCATTTGCCCAATTCTTCAACACCCATTGTTTCTCTACACCAAGAGAACTTCTGTGTGCTCACAGACTTCGTCAATGCATCTGCAACATTCTTCAGAGTGTCCACCTTTACCAGCAACACCCTTTTAGCCTCAATCATATCTCTAACAAAGTGATATTGAACATCAATGTGCTTTGTCTTTGAATGATAAGCAGGGTTCTTAGCTAAGAAAATTGCACTTTGGCTATCACAGTCTATCCTTATAGCTTGTTGTACCAACCCCATACTTGAACACAATCTCTGCAACCAAACTGCTTCCTTGCTTGCATGAGTGGCTGCTATGTATTCGGCCTCTGTAGTTGAAAGCGCCACTACAGACTGTCTTTTACTCATCCAACTGACTGCACCTCCAAATAGGCTAAACACATACCCACTTGTAGATCTTCTTTGATCCAGATCTCCAGCCCAGTCTGCATCAAAAAAACCACGAATGTCCAACATTCTTTCCAATCCTGGTCTTCCCTGGTAGCACAAGCCATAATCACTAGTGCCACGTAAATATCCGAAAACCCGCTTCACTACTGTCCAATGCTCCTTCCCTGGGTTTGACATAAACCTGCTCAATACTCCCACTGCATGTGCAATGTCTGGTCTAGTACAGACCATTGCATACATCAGGCTACCCACTGCACTTGCATATGGAACATGAGACATATCCTCCTCTTCTTCTTGTGTCTTGGGACACTGTTCAGCAGACAACTTTGCACCTACAGGAATAGGAACACTCACTGGTTTACTATCCTGCATATTGAACCTCTGCAATATAGTCTCGACATACTTCCTCTGGTTTAACCAGAGCATCCTCTTTGCCCGATCTCTCTTAATTTCCATGCCCAAAATATATTTTGCAGCACCAAGATCCTTCATGTCGAATTTGGAGAACAGTTGGGTCTTCAAATCTTGGATAATTTCTTTGTCATTTCCAATCAGCAACATATCATCCACATACAAGACCAAATAAATAACACGGTCACCAATTAATTTAAAATAAAC
Source organism: Pinus albicaulis (assembly GCA_034641835.2). NCBI lineage: Eukaryota > Viridiplantae > Streptophyta > Pinopsida > Pinales > Pinaceae > Pinus > Pinus albicaulis. The sequence goes on along the minus strand of CM076578.1, from coordinate 926,752,118 downwards.
ACAGTGATTCTCCTTGCTTCTGGTGAAGCCAAGTCCCCGTATATAGGTATCAAATTTCTGATACCACATCCTTGGTGACTGTTTTAACCCATACAGAGACTTCTTCAACCTGCATACCAGTTCTTTCTTACCCTTCACCATAAAGCCTTCAGGTTGCTTCATGTAGATCTCCTCCTCTAGATCCCCGTGAAGAAATGTTGTCTTCACATCCATCTGTTCTATCTCAAAATCAAATGCAGCAGCAACAGATAAAAGTAATCTAATAGAAGTAACTTTGGCAACAGGAGAAAAATATCACCAAAATCAATTCCCGGCACCTGGGAATAACCTTTTTCTACCAACCGAGCTTTGTATTTCTCCACCTTGCCTTCTACATTCATCTTCTTCTTAAACACCCATTTGCTCCCAATGGGCTTCCTTCTAGCCGGCAACTCCACCAGATCCCATGCCTCATTTTTGTGCAAGGATACCATTTCATCAACCATGGCCTCCTTCCAGAGTTTTCCATCCTTGGAATCTACTGCCTCCCTGACAGTTCTGGGATCATCATCAGTTATAGTTAAGCAAGGAAAACTCGAAATCGTGTGCGTACATGCATTACCTTCTCGGTTTCTTCTTTCCGAATCGATCTTCTCAAAAGCATGAGTCAGGCTCTTCCTCGTCTGAATCTTCTTTTGTTTTAGATTCTGATTCATCCTCCTTTAGCTCAAAATCTATCTTCTCAGGTTCCTTCGGTAGGACTTCATGTTTAACAACATATTTCACCTCTCTAAACACCGCATCCCGACTATACACTACCTTTCTTGTTTCTTGGTTCCAAAGCTTGTAACCTTTTAAACCATCCTTATAACCCAAGAAAGATGCACCTTTCAGATTTATTAGCTAACTTGGTCCTTTTCTCCTTTGGAACATGTACATATGCATCACATCTAAATACCTTCAGATGTGAAAGAGAGGGTTTATTACCAGTCCATACCTCATGTGGATTCTTATCCTCCAATGCCGATGAAGGTGATCTGTTAACCAAGTAACATGCAGTCTCCACTACTTCTGCCTAGAATTTTGTCCTAACTCGGTACCATTGAGCATGCTTCTTGCCTTTTCCATGAACGTTATGTTCATTCTTTCTGCAACTCCATTTTTCTGAGGTGTGTATGGATTAGTATTTTGTCGTGCTATACCACACTTCTTACAGAATTCTTCAAATTCCTTCTTGCAGAACTCCCCACCATTATCCGTCCTCAGCGCCTTTATCTTCTTCTTTGTCTGGTTTTCCACCAGAGCCTTAAATTCTTTAAATTTGTCAAAGACTTCAGATTTCTTCCTCAAGAAATATATCCATGTATTCCTTGAGAAGTCATCTATGAATGAAACATAGTACACAAACTTACCCAGTGATGGAACCGACACAAGTCCAAACACATCACTATACACAAGCTCTAATATCTTGTTTGCCCTCTTAGCACCAGAAGGAAAACTCACCCGATTCTACTTCCCATATACACAATGTTCACAGAAATCAAAATCCAGAGAACAATTAGACATACCTTCTACCATACCATCTCTATGGAGTATCCGAAGGCCCTTCTCTCCAATATGTCCAAGCCTTTGATGCCATAGCATGGTCTTTTCTCCAGAGACAGCTAGACTTTCCGTCCCACTTTCAGGAACCACAGAACTGTTACACCCATCAATAACAGTGCTACCTTGTAGCTTGTATATCTTCAATATGTCCAAGCCTTTGACACCATAGCATGGTCTTTTCTCCAGAGATGTACTAGGATTCTCTTCTGTCTCCACTTTCAGAACCACAGACCGAAGTATAATCTATCAATAAGCAGAGCATCTTGTAGCTTGTGTATTGCATCATGAAGTGTTCTAATCCTTCCACCTTGTAGCTTTAGCTTGACCTTTCCACGTCCAACAATTCTGGCCTTCCTATCATTCCCTAGGAAGACATCACCACCATCATATTTCTCATATTCGCAGAACCACTCCCTATGGGGAGTGAAGTGAAAGGATGCACCTGAGTCAATCAACCATGACTCATGATCTACATGTGTATTTGAAGAAGAAGCCAAATACACATCCCCACCTTCATCCGAGGTGGTTTTTTCCTCTGCAGAAGGAGCTTCATCAGATCCCTTTCCTTTCTCAGGAGCTTTAGATCCGCATTCCTTTTTGTAGTGTCCTTCCTTTCCGCATTTCCAGCACACCTTTACAAACTTTCCAGGAGATTTAGATCTCCCTCTAGATTTAGATCTCCCACTCGAAACCTTGTTCTTATTTCTGTTCTGGGACCTTCCTCGTACAGATAAGGCATCTCCATTCTGACCCTCCATATTTCTCCGTCTCATTTCCTCCGACAGCAAGGCTGAGACAATCTCATCAAAATTCAAGGTAGTTGTGTTGCTACCTATTGCAATAACCAGACTGTCCCACGAGTCTGGTAGAGAACACAACAAACTGATGCACTTATCTTCGTCTGAGATTTTAATATCAACAGATGACAACTGACTTAACACAGTATTGAAGGCATTCAGATGCTCTGTCACCGAGTCTCCATCCTTCATCCTCAGGTTATACAGCTTTTTCCGCAGGAACAACTTATTCACCAGAGACTTAGATTGGTACAAAGTCCCAAGTTTTTCTCACAAATTCTTCGCCGTAGCTTCCCCAGATACATTCAACAATACTGAATCTGACACACACAACCGTATTGTGCTCTTAGCCTTCCGATCCAGTTTCTTCCAGTCTTCATCTGACATTGCCGTTGGTTTAGTACCCGGATCTACCGCGATCCACTGATCTTTATCCACCAGCAGATCCTCCATCTTGAGCTTCCACAACTCAAAACTCTGACCATTAAATTTCTCGATCTCTATCTTTCCGCCGCTCACCATCTTCTTTCACCGCAAGAATCGATCCCGCAGATCTCCCACTGAACAGGGTCTACCACAGGCCCGAGCAAAAAACCCTCAACAACAAAGGCGTCCCCTTGAAGCCGAAACTTGGCTCTGATACCAAATGTAGGTTTTAACCCTGAACAGAAATTATCTACACACGAATCTTATAACAGAAAATAAACAATAGCGAGAGCATAAAACATAAAACAGATAAACACAGAGATTTTCCCCTGGATCCCAAATTGGGACTACCAACTTGATTTTTCATTATATTACTTTTAGTGTTACAACACATATATATACATGCCGAAGCATACATAAACCCCAATCCATTAACCCTGGATTAGAACATAACCGTAGTTCCCTTGACCGGATGTACAAAATACCAGGGGCCGAAAACCATCGAACCCCAAAACCATGTGCAAAACCATGCACAAAACCATGGGCGGATCCGTCTATGAGTGGGTCCGCACAAAAACCAATTTTGGCCGGGGCGCTGCCCCGAACCCCAACGGTGGGGACTGCTTCGCCCCTCGTGACCCCCCAGCTACGCCCGACGCAACATACAACGTGTGGGGCTAATCGTGGAAAGAATATAACACATACCCAACATTCTCCAACAACAACAACAACCCTTACAATATGTTATAAGGGAGTTCTTATAGGAGAAAAAGTAATTGTGGAAGTAGATGTAAATTAAATTGATTCATTAAGACAGAGTGGGAGTAGAAGAATGAGTCCACTCTGCTTAATGGCTCTGTATCATTGTATGTACTCTATAGTATGGCCTGAGAGTCCTTGTCAGGTCGATATTTGACCTCAGATGTGTTACTTGAAGTCCTTTTGGCTGTTTGGTACTCTATGCTACCTTCTAGAATAAATGAAATGGGCAGAAAGGTCTGCAGGTCTTCCATGCTTCCAAAATGGCTGTCTGACAGTCTTTAAGAAGCTTCTGTCAATGAAATGGATTTTAAGAGCTCGAGGAGGCATGGAGACTTCTGTCGGAAGGTGTCCTTTCTGATAAAATGTACTGCTAATGTTGAAGCATAGATATGGCTTGTTTCATGTGCTCTTTGGTCTTCAAACTGCGTCTTCTTCCTTTGAACAAAGAATTAAACATTAAATCTTCAAAATTAGGCTCGAAAAACTTTAATCCTCTTACTGATACACTTTGCCGCTGCTGTAATGGCCTCTCTGCGCTCTGAATCACAGTGGCTATGACTGTGGAGGCAGAGTGAATTTTCCACTTTGTAATCCCTGCTCAATGGAATAAACCAATTATAAAAACTTAGGGGAGTGGTGGATAAATGCGAAGGCCTGTGGAAGCGGTGGTGAAAATGGTGGATGCGGTGAAACGGGTGAAAAATACTGCAAAATGGTGGAAGGGGTGACCTGAGGAAGGTTTGGTGTAGAGGGAGTCGTGAACTGTCTGATTAGATGGACAGAGGATGATCAATGGTCAAGATTGCAGATGAAGGTGTTAATAGTGAGTTGGGCGGAAAAAATAATATTTAGTGTTAAAACCCAAATCTTAGCGTTTGGGCGATTTGCAAAGGAAACGGAGCAAATGAATGAATTCGGGGCATTTTAATGGTGGGACCCGGTAAGCGGAGGGTGATTTTGATTGTGAGTCATTGGATCTCAGGAGGAGATCGATGGCAGAGATTGAATGTTGAAGTTAATAGAGGTTCCGATGAAGAAATATGGTGGAAATGCGCGATGCGATATGGGCTGTAGATCTGGATCAACGGACGACTGAGGTTGACTATGGAGGTTGTGGGAGCAGTGGGAAGGAAGGTGGTTTCAAGAGGAAAACCAGCGGTGTCGCGCAACCTCTGAGCGGTTTAGAAAATCCTCAGAAAAAACACGATATATGTCGCTGTGTGACGCATGGCAGAATAAAACTGCTTTTATCACGTGATTTCTGATCATTAAAGGTCAGATGCCAAAGTAACGCGATATGAAGGCGGACCATTGGATGTGGGGTGAAATGAACAAATGGCGGAGGATGGAGCACGATGAGGGAAAATGCCTGGTTGGTTAGATGGTGAAATGTCAAAGGCGGGATTGCTCCTAGCCGTCAAATCTGAGATACGGATGGTCAAGATTAAAAGGGGGAGTGGAAAGGAAAAGGGGTGTGTGAAAGGGTAGAGATGATAAGAGCTGTTGGATCTAAGGGAGATAATGTCGGGCATCAAATCCCAACAGAGGAATGGCAGGGGGAGAAAATTTGAGTTTTGAGCTGCGATTACACCAAGGTCGTTGGATCGGCAGAAGGATCAACAGTTGTGATTGGATCGGGGATGACCAATCGGGGATACAGGGGCAGAGTGAGGAGAAATCTAGACCGTGGGATCATGTGGGATGGACGGCTCAGATTAAATCGGGACTCGCCAATCGGCGGAGGTCAAATGCAATGGGATCTGGCGCTACGACTGTGCGATTGAGCGACCACCGTCCGATTTGGAGACAAATCGACATATCATATTCCATTGGGGAGGTAAATAAAGTAGTGATGGGGCACGCTGTGGAACAAACGATGACCGTTAGATCTTTTAAATATCAACAGTCCAGAATGCAGCGGGAGTTCATAGAACAAAGTCCAATCGCATCGGGGAAAATCAATTAACAAAGAAAATGCGCAGCTATGGAACGCTTCGATTGTGATAAGCGCCCAAGGCTTTAGTGCTTGGTCTTGGTGCTCGATCGCATGGTGGGGAAGTGGTTAAGGGGTTGGCCGAAAAGAGGCTTAAGCCTATAGTGTAAAATGGGGGTTTTTGGCTTAATTTAGTGTATTTTAAGGCCAAAAGAGGGATTCGGTAGAGGAAATAAAGGGTTTTTTAGCCAAACAAAAGGTGTTTGTAAGGTTTAAAGGGGATTTGGGAAGATTTATAGGGTTAATGGGGGATTTTGGAGGAATTTGAAAAAGGGAAAAAAGGTGATGAAAACAGAGGCTCAGTGGGAATGAACATAAGGGGAAATGGAGGTCTTCTGAGCATTTTCTTCACAGAACAGCAGGGCTTTATAATGGGAACAACAGTGAAGATTTTTCAAAGGGAAAAAGACACAGGAGGCTTCAAGAATGATATGTTTTCAGAGGAAATTTATTTCTTGAAGGCTCAAAATCATTTTAGCCACCTGTTTGCTTGTAAAATTTTTCATAGGTGGCTAACAGGTTCCAGAATTCGTTACAACCATTTACCTTGGATAAAACGTTTAGATCATATCTCATCCTTCTTTGGAGTTTCCATCCCTTATCCTTTGATCCCATATAAAACTTATATTAAATGTTAGATTGGTAGTTGGATAATAACTCCCAACTTACTCCACTCCACTATATATTTACTACCTTGCATATGCAAGGGGTTTGATTTTGGAGAGTGATTCTAACCTTATGCTACTAAGGTGATAAATTAACATTACATGCATCTAGGGTGATTGGAGGTTCATATTGTGACAAGGAAAGGAAATTTTAATAGCTTGGAGGAGCTCTTCTTCAAGATCAACACCTATTTGTGGTTGTAATATCCTTCCATTTATACTAATGCAAAGAGTTCTATGTTTTCTTATATGTGATTGAAATTATTTCACTTATTTCAATACCATGTTGATCTATTGAATAGATTACTTAGATGATACTGCATAGATCTCATAGTTTCTTAGATTATATTATCTGACTGTGCAGGTTCTAATTTTTGTAATTAGAGCTAGAGTTGGAGCATTCAAGTTGAAGAAGGAATGAAGTGTGCGACATATTGTCAATCGTAATAAAAAACCTAACATTTAATTGTCAATCCGGGAGTTTGTAAACTTAGAGGTGCAACACTGGAAATGCTAGAGAAGGACTTCAACAACTTGCACTAGTTAATACAATGACACCACACCACTATGGAAAATGGAAAAGAAAGAAAGTAATTTGTAAAAATTTAAATTAAAGGAACCCTCAATTCATTGTGAATAATATTGATCAGTGAAGTAAACATTTAAGATTATATTCAGTGTAGTTATGAGACAAAACGATTATTAGGCTATTCATGGTAACTGTCTTCCTCAAAGATATTCCTTCCTGCACTAAATTTTCCTTCCTACACTGTAACAATGTTCCTGTATTGGAATGAAGTTTATGCACCAAAAGTGTGTTCTATACCTGCACTGAATATTTTGACCTTCATATAGGAGCTTTGTACTAGAGCACTATGTTCACGTACCAGGATATCAGTTCTTGTACCAGAACAAATATTCTTGTCCCATAAACCAGTGTTCCTGTACTTGGTTTCCAAATCACTTGCAGAAAATTAAAGAGTGCGTTAACTAAAGAAATAAATTGCAAAGTGAACAGAACTTTGAAAATAACTTTCACAAGAAGAAAGATGCTTCAACTAAACTTATACTCGAAACAAGAAATGATTTCAAAAGTCAAAGTAAATCTTTCTCAAAACATGAAATTTTTTTCATGCAATTAAGGAAATTATCTAATTGTGTCAGTAGGTTTCTTCCTGAGATGACAGTTCATATGAATTAGATATGCTTCTTAAATGTTTTAACTCAAAAGGTGCATTCGATAATTTAACATGGTATTTCCTCGAAAATATTAAGTGAAAGCGCAAATACTTATGCTACAACAATGTTTATTCCATGTTCATCAAAGAATAATTAACTCTTAATCTAAACTCTAGATATTAATAATGCCTCTGTTTTAGAAATAAACACCTACTTGCAAAAATAAATAAAGATATTACAAAAGGAAGGAAGTCAAAGTACTTGTGGAAATGAACCAAGGAGATTGACTTGCATAATTGAGAATGCACTAGTACAGGCAGCGTACTTGCACTATTCTCATAGAAATATAAAAAACATCACAAGGGAAAAATATACAATTAAAATCAGACACAACTAAGCCTACACCACAGATCCGTAACACAACAATTGCAACAAAATCAAACTTGTTACTTATGAAATAATTGATATAAATAATTAATTCACACTTTGCACTTAAATAAAATTAACACATATTTAGCAAAGGGATAACGAATTGGGTTGGCTGGGCCCTAGCCAAGCAACTCATTTCCTTGTTACGAAATCTAGAAACTCAGTCACTCAATAATGCATCACCATAAAATTGAAACACAAAAATAGAATAACATTGAAAAATCCATTATATTATATTCCAGATGAGAAAATGTACATCGTGAGATTAGAATCTAGCCTAGAAAGAGGGAGATACCAAAATATTTACATTTCACAAAATTGATGTAACATCGCCCCCTATTTCCTATCAGAGTTCTACATTAAATACAAGCCCTTACGCCTATGGCCGTAACAAAAACATAACAATAGTTTAAACTAAGCCTTTGGGCTATTACAAAATGCTAATATGAGGCATATGGCCAGAATCCTAATATTTAATATCTGTTTATTTTTCTCCTGCTCTGAGCCCAACTCATAATGAACTGATATTTAACGAAAGATCTGCATGGTTGGTGAGCTATCATGGGAGTGCAGGAACTGCCAGTTGGTGCAGTAATACTACTTTCATTTATGTGTGGTACATGAATGCATGGTGTAGGAATCCTACATGCACTGATGTGCTATACAGGAACGCGTGGTGTAGGAATTTATGGTGCAGGAACTGATGTGTGGTATAGTAAGGCATGGTGCAGGCTCTTGGCCTCTATTAGGATAGGAATATAATCAACTTTATAAACCTTGTTTTATAGAAATCAAACCTATGGATAAGTATGCTTTCCCTAAGTGTGGTGGTGCACTTAGAACAACATAAATAAATAATATGAGCTTTTCCTTAAAATGAATAGATAAAGGGAGGAAAACCTACTTGTAATTTTTTCTCTTTTCCTCACCTCCCTTCGCCGCTTTCGTCTCTCTCAATCCAACTTAAATCGTTTGATTGATACCTGCAATGGAAAACATTAGACAAAAAACAACATAAAGGAAATATGATCTATTCAAGTTAAACAAATTGAATTGATTAAATTCTTAAATACACATATAACATCATTGACAAGTGCATTAGGAAAGGAGAAAATGTCTTTATTATGAAGTAGAAGGAAGAGTACAACCAGTTAATCGATTCGTTGTCACTCATCCAACTTTAGGCCCGTCCTCATCACATCCAGCATCAACAATCCAGTAGCATCACTATGGGTGAACATCACTAACATCAACTAGATTGGTCCCTACCCAAGATATTCAGGGCTCCAAGAACTAATAACTCAACCTGCAACCTTCCAGGGATCTAGAGAATTTGTTCAATCTAGCTCTAGGGAATAGTATCTCAAACCACTAAGGGATCCAAAGTGTTTGTCCCAACCTAGGCTCCAGGACTAGTAACTCAACCCAAGTTGTTCTAGGGCTTCCACAATGTTTTTTCCAACCCAAAACCATAAGGAATTATGAGCACCAACTAGAAAAACAATCAAGTGGAAAAATGGACAACACCATGGCTACCAGGAAATGACCAGGAAAGGCTAAAACCACTATCACTACAGAAAAATCTCCATGCCAATGAAAACACATAACCAGAAAGTCATATCCATATACCATGCATCTAGAAATCAACAAGGTAATCACACATGCAACTTGTTACGTGAAATTTTTTGATCCACCTGCTACCTTTCACTTTCTTGTTTTCCTTTTTTCTCCAAATACAAGGTGTGTCAAAGTGCTCCAAGAATTCTCTAAGTGCACAAGAGTGTGAGAGAATGAGTGAATAGAAGAGAGCTCCAAAGCTAAACTCACAAAAATCTAACTATCAAAATCTATGAACTAGTCCTCAAAATCCTTTTTATCATTGAGGCCTCTATTTTCTTCATTTTCCTTTATTTTCCTTCAGCTTTCCTCTAATGAAAATTTGTGACCCTTCATCTCCCTTTTCTCATATTTTCCTTTATTTCATGAATAAAATTCCAATTATTGCCTCTTTTCCATTGCCAATTTCCATAGCCATTAATTAGTCACAAGTGATTATGATCTTAATTTATGCAAGAACACAACAAAATACACATATAACCATAAATACAAATATGCAGTGGAAATAACACTTCATTTCATTAATATCAAAGAATTGAAATTTTTTTACACACACAATGAAATAAAATAGCTAGGGGCCAAAGACCTAACCCTAGGAGATGAAGTGCCAAAACTATGGGGCCCGTTTGGGTAAATTGGTATATCAACTTCCCAGGGATATAACTTTGGCATACGATTTTCGTTTGACATAAAAAATACCTCGTTAGAAATATATATTTGAGAGATACAAATTTTTATTTGAGAAAAATTGAAGGACCTTCCATGTTGCTCCCGGTTTTCCCAAAAAAACGTTGTTTAGGGACTCAAAACGGCTACAGAATTTCAGGACCCGAAAAACTGCTAAAAATAGTAAATTGTGCTATAATTAAGGAAACTGAAAAAATGAAAGAAACAATGGTGGGCCCTCAAGTGAAATAGGAAAGTGGCCATCAATATCCACATGGATCATTCCTCCCCCATTAGGAAGCAATGGTCCCCATTGCGTTGAGCTCCTCCATGAGATGAGGAAACTTCTACTAAACTTGGTCCTTGATAAACCACTTGCCTTGGTGCAAGTGTTGGCCAGCTTTAAAAACCCGATATAGTTGGATCTTCTGCTGGAGAGTGTTCTTGATTTTCATGTCCATGATACGATCCATGGTGGTTTGTTCCATGTAGTCTGGGTTTAAAATTGTTGGTGTGATTTGTTCTGCAATGTCGTAGGTGTCCAATTTAGGTGGGAATTAGGGCCAAAGGTGGTCCACATTGAACACTGGGTGTAGACCAAGGAATGGTGGAATACCAAGCTCAAAGTAATTGGCCCCTACAGCCTTGGTGATGGTGTACAACCCATATCATAGAGGGCGAAACTTGCGGTGAGGACCAGTGAGGCGCTCCTTCTGCAAATGTAGCCACACCTTTTCGCCCACTTGGTAGTTGTGTGGCACCTTATGTTGATCATGTCGTTGGTTGTACTTAGGATTGGATTTTTCCAATATGTCATGAAACTATTGGAAGATTTGTTGAATGTGTTCATTGAAGTTGTTCGCTTTGTCAGCTTCAGACTGGACATAAGCCGAATCGTCCTGAGTAGCGGCAATTGGCATGGATACGTCAATGGGACATAGTTGTTGGAATCCCAAGCCCAACTGAAAGGGGTTGTGGCTGGTTGAGATGTGGAAAACCCAGTTATAACTATGTTTTACATAGGGAAGGCTCTCATCCCATATGCATGGATTCTTTTAATTTTACATGCGTAAAATGTGTATGATCATTGTATTGACAACCTTTGTCTGACCATCAGTTTGGGGATGGAAAGTTGTGGACTAGAGGTTGGACCAAAATGTGTTGAGGAACCTGTTGTCCTGATCTAAGATGATAGACGTTGGGATACCAAATTTCACCCACACTCATTCAAATAAGAGTTTAGTAGTGGCTTCTATTGTGAAATTCTTCTTGCAAGACGCCATAATGGCCATCTTTGAGAATTTTTCGACGACCATGAAAAAATAGTCATTTCCATGCTTAGTAGAAGCAAGGCCCTACATGTAATCCATGGAGATGGAGTCCCATGGTCAACTAGGGGTAGGTAGCGGAGTATAAAGGCCTTGATTCTTGATGGTAGATTTGGAAATGGCACAAGTAGTGCAGAACCTTATGTACTTCCCAACATCCTGTCGAAGGTTCGACCTATAGAAATACTTCTGCAGTATTGCCATTGTTTTCTCAACCTCGAAATTCCCATCAACTCGACTGTAGTGCACTTCCCAAATCATCTTTGCACGCTCGCTTGAAGGAACATAAAGGTGTCCCAGGTTAGATAACAGTGCATTGTGGAGGTGAAAATTGGTAACTTGTGCACCCTCCAAGAGTATCTTGTATGTGTGGCTGAATTCTGGATTGCTCTTATAGAGAAGTGGCCAATTATAAGTATCATGCCCACAAGAGTTGAGAATGGTGCTTATCACCATGATCAGTGGTCAGTTGAGGAAATATGAAACATTATTGGTGCTGCCCTTCTTTTACTTGATGTTCGAATGAAGATGTTGTAGATATGTGGACCAATTCTGATGGCAATCATTCTACAACTTCCCTTGTGTCTATATGAACTGCAGGGGTCGGTGATCTGTGTGGATGACCATTTCCTTCACCAAAATGTAATGCTTCCATTGTTGAAAATCCTGCATAATGGAATACATTTATTTGTCATAAGTGGGATACTTGCGGACTGTGTCGGATAGTGTCTCACTGTGATATGCCATTGGATGCCCCTGTTGAGTAAGAAAAACCCCAATAACATAGTCACAGAAATTTGTCTCGATCTCAAATGGTTTTTGCAAGTCTGGTAATGTGAGCACTAGGGCAGAGTAGAGGTGATGTTTCAATTCTACAAATACCTTCTATTGAGATTACGATGAAAATTATTTTCTTTTTCTCGTCCCTTGGTGACTTAACTCAAAGGCCAAGTGATATGAGAGAATCCTAGCATGCACGTGTAGTAAAAATTAGCAAGATGTAGAAAGTTTCGAAGCTCTATTAGAGTGGTTGGGGTTGGGCAATCCTGAATGATTTGGATCTTGATTGGATCCACATGCACCCCCTGTTCATCAATAATGTATCCTAGATACTGAACTTGGGTCATGCCAAAATTGCACTTCTCCCAATTGGCACACAACATGTGCTGCCGCAGTGTTTGGAGGACCTGTCAAATGTGGTGGAGGTGCTCTTCCCAAGTCTCGCTGAAGACCAGGATGTCATCCAAGAACAATAATACAAATGAGTTGGTGAATGGCTGCAATATGTCTTCCATCAGCCTCATGAAGCTTGTGGGAGCATTCATCAACTCGAAAGGCATGACTAGCCATTCGAAAAGGCCCTCCTTGGCTTTGAAGATAGTCTTGCACACATCGGAGGGGTCAATTGGTACCTAGTGATATTCAGACTTCAAGTCGATCTTGCTGAAATATTTTGCCCCTTTGAGTTGGTCCAGAAGGTCATCAATCCATGGGATCAGGTACCTATTATGGATAGTGATCTTTCTCAGCGCCCAATAGTCGATAAAGAGTCTCCAAGTCCCATCCTTCTTCTACACAAACATGATCGAGCTCCCACAAGGCGATGAACTCGGCCAGATGTGACCCTTCTGCAGCAGCTCCTAAAGCTACCTCTTGATTTCATCATTCTCTAGAATAGAGTGTTGATAGATTAGTCCATTGGGCAGCAGCACATTTGGGGTCAGATCGATGGGGTTCTTGACCTGACAGTGTAGAGGCACCCTTGCGGGTGAGGTGAAGATGTCCCCATACTCCATGACCTTGTCGATTTGTTTTTTTCGTGTGAAGGAGCCTTGTCTGGAGGCCGTGGTAAAAATATTCTTCTTACCCTGAGTGGGGATCATTAGGAAAAAAAATTTCCCAATTTTGGAAATGATCTTACTACATTGTTTTGTAGTAACCAAAGAGATAGCGTCAGGTGCTGGTACCTCTGGTATCTTGTACAACTTATTACCCAAAGTAACAATAACAATGTGAGGTCAGCACTCATACACGTCATGTCACTTCCACAAGTATGGTTGGCCTAATAATACATCACAAACATTAAGAGGAGCAATGTCACCTAATACCTCATTCATGAAGAACTTGATGTTGTAGGGAAGGTGGCATTACTGGCTAACATGGAGATCCCATCCTTGGTGGAGCTACCCGATGGTGTACAGATGTGGGTGTGTTGTGGTTGGTAATCCCAACTACTTCATGACCTCTGTTAAAATGAAGTTATTTTGGCTCCCATTGTTGATAATGAATTGTAGCGGGGAACCCTTTACCGACATATAGGAGTGGAAGAGACACTCCTCCTCCTCTGGATATTTCGGTTCCTCCTTATGGATCTTCGTGGTGGCAACAATGGCATTAGGCTCCACATCGATAATCTGTTTCCATTTTTCATTCCCCTTGTCAGGTTATGATTCATATTCAGAGCATGCATCTGTTCAGAAGCCTTCATCTCAGCCACTAGTGACTACTTTGCCCGACACTCACTTGTGTTGTGAGTGGAGCTCTTATGGAACTCACACCACTTTCTTGTGTCCTTATTCAGCTTCGTAGTGTTGTTCTTTGCTTGTGGGTTTATCTAGTTGTCTTTGGCCGCCATGCCTTGGCTTTGTCCTTTGTTCTGTGGTTTTGGGGCATGTTTCCCTTGATTTTGATTTGTAGATCCAAAGTCTTGTTTATTCTGTTTGAATTTCTACTCAATCTTGGCAGCATACAAGTATGTTGTACCAAGTGAGGATATGTCAAGGAACTCCATTTCATCCTGAATATATCTATACAGAAAACTGCGATACTTCAGAACCAAATGTTTCTCCGAATATTTGATACCCAACTTTGTGTGCAGGATATGGAACAGAATTATTAGCTCATGCACATCTTGATCCCTTTGTTGTCGCAGGGTAGTCCATTATATGTAATATTGTGCCTTGATAGTGTCTTAGAAATAATTCCAAGTGGGTATGACCAAGAAAATAGAGGGTTCCCTCTCATGATTTTTCTCACATTATGTTTCCCACCAGTCCTTGACATGGGGGGTGGATTTAAGGAGTGCAAAAATAATCTTCTTCCAGTCGGAAAATTCATGTACCGATAAATATCCTTCTAATCCATTCAACCATCTATATACGACATCTACATCTATTTGGCCCTCAAATATGGGAATTTCGAAGTTTACTTGTACCTTAAAAGGAGTTGTGCCTCTATAGTGGTCGTTGGATGTAGATGCGCCACCGGTGGGCAATCATTAAAGGATCTGGGAAAAGTTATCCATCATTGCATTCCACTGTTTTTCTCATGCCTCCTTGAGAAATATTTTGATATGATTTCCTGCTCCCTCGTCTTTCTTTTCATACCCCATGTGTGGTTGTCAGGGTTTGTGTTGTGAAACCAGCTCCAAAAAGAGAAGAAAAGAGATATCAACGCCTTAGAAATACGATTTTCGTTTGACATGTAAAATACCTCGTTAGAAATATCTATTCGAGAGCTACAAATTTTTATTTGAGAAAAATCGAAGGACCTTCCATTTTTCTCCCGGTTTTCCCAAAAAAACTCTGTTTAGGGACTCAAAACGGCTACGGAATTTCAGGACCCGAAAAACTGCTAAAAATAGTAAATTGTGCTACAATTAAGGAAAATGAAAAAATGAAAGAAATAATGGTGGTCCCTCAAGTGGAATAGGAAGTTGGCCATAAATATCCACATGGATCATTCCTCCCCCCTTAGGAAGCAATGGTCCCCATTGCATTGAGCTCCTCCATGAGATGAGGAAAATTCTACTAAACTTGGTCCCTGATAAGCCACTTGCCTTGGTGCAAGTGTTGGCCAGCTTTAAAAACCCGATATAGTTGGATCTTCTACTGGAGAGTGTTCTTGATTTTCATGTCCATGATACGATCCGTGGTGGTTTGTTCCATGCAGTCTGGGTTTAACATTGTTGGTGTGAGTTGTTCTGCAATGTCGTAGGTGTCTAGTTTAGGTGGGAATTAGGGCCGAAGGCGGTCCACATTGAACACTGGGTGAAAACCAAGAAATGGTGGAATACTAAGCTCGAAGTAATTGGCCCCTATAGCCTTGGTGATGGTGTACAACCCATATCAGAGAGGGCGAAGCTTGTGGTGAGGACCAGCGAGGCGCTCCTTCTGCAAATGTAGCCACACTTTTTTGCCCACTTGGAAGTTGTGTAGCACCTTATGTTGATCATGTCGTTGGTTGTACTTAGGATTGGCTTTGTCAAATATGTAATGAAACTATTGGAAGATTTTTTGAATGTTCTCAATGAAGTTGTTCGCTTTGTCAGCTTCAGACTGGACATAAGCCGAATCGGCCTAAGTAGCGGCAATTGGCATGGATACGTCAATGGGACATAGTTGTTGGAATCCTAAGCCTAGCTGAAAGGGGTTGTGGCCGGTTGAGATGTGGAAAACCTAGTTATAACTGTGTTGTACATAGGGAAGTCTCTCATCCCATGTGCATGGATTCTTTGAATTTTACACGCATAAAATTTGTATGATCATCGTATTGACAACCTTTGTCTGGCCATCAATTTGGGGATGGAAAGTTGTGGACTAGAGGTTGGACCAAAATTTGTTGAGGAACCTGTTGTCCTGATCTGAGATGATAGACGTTGGGATACAAAATTTCACCCACACTCGTTCAAATAATAGTTTAGCAGTGGCTTCTACTGTGACATTCTTCTTGCAAGACGCCATAATGGCCATCTTTGAGAATTTGTCGACGACCATGAAAACATAGTCGTTTCCATGCTTAGTAGAAGCAAGGCCCTACATGTAATCCATGGAGATGGAGTCCCATGGTAAACTAGGGGTAGGTAGCGGAGTATAAAGGCCTTGATTCTTGATGGTCGATTTGGAAATGGCACAAGTAGTGCAGGACCTTATGTACTTCCCGACATCATGTCGAAGGTTCGGCCAATAGAAATACTTTTGCAGTACTACCATTGTTTTCTCGACCTCGAAATTCCCATCAACTCGACTGTAGTGCACTTCCCAAATCATCTTTTCTCGCTCGCTTGAAGGAACATAAAGGTGTCCCAGGTTAGATAGTAGTGCATCTTGGAGGTGAAAATTGGTAACTTGTGCACCCTCCAAGAGTATCTTGTATGTGCGGCTAAATTCTAGATTGCTCTTATAGAGAAGTGGCCAATTAGAAGTATCATGCCCACAAGAGTTGAGAATGGTGCTTAGCACCATGATCAGTGTTCAGTTGAGGAAATATGAAACATAATTGGTGTTACCCTTCTTTTACTTGATGTTCGAATGAAGCTGTTGTAGATATGTGGACAAATTCTGATGGTGATCATACTACAACTTCCCTTCTGTCTATATGAACTACAGGGGTCAGTGATCTGTGTGGATGACCATTTCCTTCGCCAAAATGTAATGCTTCCATTGTCGAAAATCCTGCACAATGGAATACTTTTCTTTGTCATAAGTGGGATACTTGAGGACTTTGTCGGATAGTGTCTCACTGTGATATGCCATTGGATGACCCTGTTGAGTAAGAACAACCCCAATAACATAGTCACAGGAATTTGTCTCGATCTCAAATGGTTTTTGCAAGTCTGGTAATGTGAGCACTAGGGCAGAGCAGAGGTGATGTTTCAATTCTACAAATACCTTCTATTGAGATTACGAAGAAAATTATTTTCTTTTGCTCGTCCCTTAGTGACTTAACTCAAGGGCCAAGTGATATGAGAGAATCCTAACATGCACGTGTAGTAAAAATTAGCAAGATGTAGAAAGTTTCAAAGCTCTATTAGAGTGGTTTGGGTTGGGAAATCCTGAATGATTTGGATCTTGGTTGGATCCACATGCACCCCCTGTTCATCAATAATGTATCCCAGATACTAAACCTGTGTCATGCCAAAAGTGCACTTCTCCCAATTGACACACAACATGTGTTGCCGCAGTGTTTGGAGGACCTGTCAGATGTGGTGGAGGTGCTCTTCCCAAGTCTCACTGAAGACCAGGATGTCATCCTAGTACACTACTACAAATGAGTTGGTGAATGGCCACAATATGTCATCCATCAGCATCATGAATCTTGCGGGAGCATTCATCAATTCGAAATGCATGACCAGCCATTCGAAAAGGCCCTCCTTGGCTTTGAAGGGAGTCTTCCACACATCGGAGGGTTCAATTGGTACTTAGTGATTTCAGACTTCAAGTCGATCTTGTTGAAATATTTCTCCACTTTGAGATGGTCCAGAAGGTCATCAATGCATGGGATCAAGTACCTATTATGGAAAGTGATCTTTCTCAGTGCCCAATAGTCAATAAAGAGTCTCCAAGTCTCATCGTTCTTCTACACAAACATGATCGGGCTCCCACAAGGCGATGAACTTGGCCAGATATGACCCTTCTGCAGTAGCTCCTGAATCTGCCTCTATATTTCATTGTTCTTTAGAATAGAGTGTTTATAGATTAGTCTATTGGGCAGCGACACACCTCGGGTCAGATCGATGGGGTTCTTGACCTAATAGTGTAGAGGCACCCTTGCGGGTGAGGTGAAGATGTCCCCATTTGCCATGACCTTGTCCATTTGTTTTTTTCGTGTGAAGGAGCCTTGTCTGGAGGCCTTGGCAACAATATTCTTCTTGCCCTAAGTGGGGATCATCAGGAAAACAAATTTCCCGATTTTGGAAATGATCTCACTACATTGTTTGGTAGTAACGAAAGAGATAGCGTCAGGTGCTAGTACCTCTGGTATCTTGTACAAATTATTACCCAAAGTAACAATAACAACGTGAGGTCAACACTCATACACATCATGTTGCTTCCACAAGTATGGTTGGCCTAATAATACATCACAAACATCAAGAGGAGCAATGTCACCTAATACCTCATTCGTGAAGAACTTGATGTTGTAGGGAAGGTGGCACTACTGGCTGACACGGAGATCCCATCCTTGGTGGAGCTACCCGATGGTATACAGCTGTGGGTTTTCTATGGTTGGCAAGCCCAAATACTTCATGACCTCTGTTGAAATGAATTTATTTTGGCTCCCACTGTTGATAATGAATTGTAGCGGGGAACCCTTACCCACATATAGGAGTGGAAGAGACGCTCCTCCTCCTCTAGATATTTTGGTTCCTCCTTATCGATATTCATGGTGGCAACAATGGCATTAGGCTCCACATCGATAATCTGTTTCCATTTTTCATTCCCCTTGTCAGGTTATGATTCATATTCAAAGCATGCATCTGTTCAGAAGCCTTCATCTCGGCCACTAGTGACTACTTGGCCTGACACTCACTTGTGTTGTGAGTGGAGCTCTGATGGAACTCACACCACTTTCTTGTGTCCTTATTCGGCTTCGTAGTGTTGTTATTTTCTTGTGGGTTTAGCTAGTTGTCTTTGGCCACCATGCCTTGGCTTTGTCCTTTGTTCTGTGGTTTTGGGGCACATTTCCCTTGATTTTGATTTGTAGATCCAAACTCTTGTTTATTCTGTTTGAATTTCTACTCAATCTTGGCAACATACTGGTATGTTGTACCAAGCGAGGAGATATCAAGGAACTCCATTTCATCCTGAATATATCTGTACAGAAAACTGCGATACTTCAGAACCAAATGTTTCTCAGAATATTTGATACCCAACTTTGTGTGCAGGATTTGGAACAGATTTATTAGCTCATGCACATCTTGATCCCTTTTTTGTCGCAGGGTAGTCCATTATATGTAATATTGTGCCTTGATGGTGTCTTAGAAATAATTCCAAGTGGGTATGACCAAGAAAATAGAGGGTTCCTGCTCATGATTTTCCTCACATTATGTTTCCCACCAGTCCTTGACATGGGGGGTGGCTTTGAGGAGTGCAAAAATAATCTTCTCCCAGTCAGAAAAGTCATGTACCGATAAATATCCTTCTAATCCATTCAACCATCTATATAGAACGTCTACATGTATTTGGCCCTCAAATATGGGAATTTCAAATTTTACTTGTACCTTAAAAGGAGTTGTGCCTCCATAGTGGCCGTTGGATGTAGATGCGCCGCCGGTGGGCAATCATTAAAGGATCTGGGAAAATTTATCCATCATTGTGTTCCACTGTTTTTCGAGGGCCTCCTAGAGAAATATTTTGATAGGATTTCTTGCTCCCTCGTCTTTCTTTTCATCCCCCATGGGCGGTCATCAGGGTTTGTGTTGTGAAACCAGCTCCAAAAAAGAAGAAGAGAGATATAAATTCCTTAGAAATATGCCACTTCAAGGGGGAAACCTCCAATACATTACATGAATGAACAATTCTTGGATGATTCAAATTACAAAACCTCCTTTCTATATATAGGAGTCCATGGGGTCACAATGTAATCCTAGTGGGGCCACAATGTAATCCTAGCCGACCTAACAATACTAATTTAAGGGCACAATAATAACAATATGAGGGTTGCAAGGGTACAATAATAACAATAAGGGGGTTACACTACCAACAATAAGGGATTATACTAGTAATATAGGGACCTAACATGCCCCTCTCCTTCAAAAAAGTGTTGTCCTCAATGCTTGAGTAGCTCTGGGTGCTTTTGTATAAAATTCTCATCCTCCCATGTAGAATCTTCAGTGGGTAAGTTCTTCCACTTGATGAGATACAATGAAATTGATCAATTCCGTAGCTGTGAAGGTCTTGTTTCAGTGACCGCTTTAGGTTCGAATATGATTTTTCCTTCCTCATCAAGTTCTGGAAATATTGTTTGAACTGGAATATTTTCACCTATAACCTTCTTTAAGCATGAAACATGGAAAATTGGATGCACTCGTGAAGAAGCAGGAAGCTCCAATTTGTATGCCATAGTACCAATATTTTGCAATACCTTGTAAGGACCATAGTACTTTGGCGATAATTTATTATCCTTCTTAGCTTGCTTGAGGGACATTTGTTTGTGTGGTTGTAGCCATAAAAATACCCAGTCTCCTACATCAAAACTTCTCTCGCTACGATGTTGATCTTCCTGTTGTTTCATTTGATTTTGTGCCAAATCTAGGTTGTCCTTTAAGAGTTGGAGAACTTCTTGTTGATGCTCGATGTGATCTTCCACTTCTTGAAGCTTCGAATTTTATCTTAAAGATGATGTTATGGATGGTGGATGATATCCATAAAGTGCCATAAATTGGGTCATTTTTGCTGCAGTATGGAAGGAAGTGTTATACCACCATTCAGCTAGAGGAAACCACTTGACCCATTATGTTTTTTTATCAGATACAAAACAACGAAGATATCCTTCTAAAAATTTATTTACTATCTCAGTTTGACCATCGGATTGAGGATGATAAGATGAGATGTGAGTTAACTAAGTACCCAAATAAGAAAATAACTCCGTCCAAAAATTTCCAGTAAAAATGGGATCTCTGTCGCTCACAATAACCTTTGGGTTTCCATGTAGCTTTTGAATTGTGTCCATAAATGTAGTAGCAACTGTACTTGCTTTAAATGGATGAGATAATGCACAAAAGTGTGCATACTTGGTAAGTCTATCAACTACCACTATGATGACACTCTTTCCTTCGGACTTAGGTAAACCTATGATAAAATCCATTAAAATCTCCTCCCAACGTTGACTTGGAATGGATAAAGGTTGTAGAAGACCCGGGGTCTTAATTGTCTCAACTTTATTCTGCTGGAAAACCAAACATTTCGCCACAAACTTTTGAATATTAGATTTAAGGCCATCCCAAAAAAATTCTTTCTTCACCCTGTGGTAAGTTTTTAAAAATCTTGAGTGTCCTCCTAAAGGAGAAGTGTGAAATTCCAAAAGAATATTTTGTTTTAGTTGGGAATTCTTACAAAGATATAAGCGATCTTTGTACCATAAGGAATCATGTTTCCAACTAAATGTATCAGATGTACTAGGATCTTGCTGCAACTTTTGAATGAGTGTCCACACTTCTTCGTCCTTCTTCCATTCATCTCTTGCTTCAGTTATCCAATCTGGTTGGATAATAGAAATGGCACAAAGAAATGCTTCCACCTCTTCATTGTTTCTTGAGAGTGAATCTGCAACAACGTTTAGCTTCCATTTTTTGTATATTATTTCAAAGTCATAACCTAGCATCTTTTTGACCCATTTTTTCTGTTCTTCTGAAGATATTCTTTGTTCCAAAAAATGTTTAAGACTATCATGATCAATTTTTACCTTGAAGTGTCTACCCATTAGGTAAGTTCTCCATTTCTTTAGTGCATGCAATATTGCTAACATTTCCTTCTCATAAATAGGTTTCTGTAAATACTTTCCTTTGATTGGACGACTTTCAAAAGTAATGGGTCTTCCTTCTTGCATTAAAACAACACCAATTCCATTTCCTGAGGCATCACATCCCACAATAAAAGTTTTTGTGAAGACTTGCATAGCTAAGACTAGTGCTAGGCACATTGCCTCTTTAAGATGTTCAAAGGCCTTAGTTGCTTCAGGAGTCTATGAAAATGCATCGTTATTCAATAATGTTGTTAGAGGTGTTGTTATTCTCCCATAATTCTTAACAAACTTTCGATAATACCTTGTTAACCCAATAAATCTTCGCAACTGCTTTATGGTTGTGGGGAATTTCCAATCCTAAATGGCTTTAATTTTGTTAGGGTCTACCTTAACACCCTCGTGAGATACTATATGACCCAGATATTCCACCTCTTGTACTCAAAAGAAACATTTGGATGTTTTTGCATATAATTGTTTCTCCTGCAATAGTTTGAGCACCTTGTCAACATGTTGAACATGATCCTTCCAAGACCTACTATAGATTAGTATATCATGAAAAAATACTAGCACAAATTTTCTAAGGAAGGGTTTGAAAATGGAATTCATCAACCCTTGAAATGTAGAAGGTGCATTGGTAAGGCCAAAAGGCATGACTAAAAATTCATAATGACCCTCATGAGTTCGAAATGTTGTTTTCGAGATATCTTCAGTCTTCATTCTAATTTGATGATACCCTGAACGAAGATCCAATTTGGTAAAATAAATTGCTGCATGTAATTCATCCAATAATTCATCAATCACAGGAATGGGAAATTTATCTTTAATGGTGAGCTTATTGAGCTCCATATAATCCAGACACATGCGCCATGATCCATCCTTCCTGTGTACCAATATACAGGAGTAGAGAAAGAACTTTGACTAGGTTGAATTATACCCGCCTCTAACATTTCTGTAATCATACGTTCAATTTTTCTCTTTTGGACATAAGGATATCTATAAGGCCTGATGTTTGGAGAAACACTTCCTGGAATCAAATGAATAGCATGGTCATGATCACGAATAGGTGGGAGTCCTTTTGGAGTTTCAAAAACCTTGGAATGATTGTCCAAGAATTTTTGGAGATCTACAAAAATATATGATTTTGATGTTGGAACTTCTAGTGAGAATAATTGTGCAATTATGCCTAGTTGTTCTTTTTTTAGAAGCTTTGCCATGACATTAGAGCTTATTATCTTTCCTGGCTTCCCTGCAATACCCCATAATTCGACTTCCTTTCCTTTTGAAAAAAATTTCAAGAAACTTTCTTGAAAATTAAAAGGTACCATCCCCAAAGATTGTAACCATTGTACTCCTAGTACAACATCAACACCTCCCATAGGAATGGAAAGCATTGGACTATTTAATACATATTCCCCCATGGTTAGCTTAATATTATGGCATTTTCCAGAGCAATTTATATTTCCTCCATTTTCAACCATCACTTGACATTCTGGTGATGGGTATGGGAAACAATTTAATTCCTTGGCTACCTTACAATGAATAAAATTATGGGTACTACCTAAATCAATCAACACTATTACTTTTTTCTTCTTGATATGTCCTTCTATCTTGAGAGTTTGAGTGGTAATTCCTTCCAATGAATTACACGATATGGTCGGACTCATTTCTTCCTCTTCTTGGGCCGGTTCATGGTCTATATCCTCTTCTTTTTCATTTTCTTCTTCCTCTTCACAATCTATGTAAAATAATTTCTTCTCAGCACACTTATGACCTTAGTGTATTTTCTATCACAACTGTAGCAAATCCCTTTTGCTCTTTTTTCTTCCAATTGTTGTGGTGTCAACCTTGTAGGTTGTGGAAATATAGGAGTAGCAACACTTCCCTCTTTATAGAAGTGAGTGGTAGGCTTCCTTGTCGCCATAATTTTACATTTAATTTTTCTTTCCAACCTGAATTCCTTCTCCAATGAATCAGGTTCCAAAACATGAACTTCATGTTAGATGTTATCCTTTAAAGTACCTATGAAGAGATCAATCCTGTGTTCCTCTGGAATATCAATTACCATTATATTCAATTTTTGGAAGTCCTCAATGTGCACCCCCATTAAGCCCTTTTTTTTGAGATTTATCAATTGGCTAAAGAAGGTGTTGCTATTTGTATCCTCATAATGTGCTATCATTTCCTTCGTAAAAATTGACTAAGTGACAATTTTTTTACGGGAGCAAAGCCATCGATACCATACAATGTATTTTGTTCTAAATGTTAAGTTGCAATGCGTACCTTTTGTGTGTTTTTCACATTATGGAGATCAAACTATTGCTCCATATGTAGTATCCATGTTACAGGATCCTTTCCATCAAACTTCCTCATATCCATTTTTGGAATATGGTGGTTCTTCCCATCAGCATTAGATTTTATGAAATCATGATTAAAATTTATTTTGTTTTCATAATGAGTTTCCTCTACTATATTCTTGTATCAAATTTGTCAAACCTTCCATGTCTGCTTTTAGATCATTCTTCATGTTTTCCATTTTAGCTTCCATGTCATCTATCTTAGATTCCATTCCATTCTTCAAACCATCCATCTTAGATTCCACGCCTTTCTTCAAACCATCCATGTTAGTTTCCACGCCTTTCTTCAAAACTTCCATGTCATTTTTGTTCCTCTTTGCGAGAGAGAAATTTGTTGCACTTGCTCTTGTAATTTTGATATGTCATGTTGCCATTCTTCGTCTTCATGAGTCATAGTAGAGCTTTATAAAGGCTTAATGGGTGTTGAATTATTTTTAGGGGAAATTTTAGAATCTAATACTGATATCTATTCTAAAATATTCCCTTGGAATCAATTCAGCTTGATTCTTCAAACAAGACTTATGCAATTCAGAAAAAAAATACACACCTTTTACTTGTTTTTGAGGAGCTCGATATTGAAATTGAATTATCTCTATAATTGTGGATCCTAAATATCTGATATTCAGCCCTATAGTAGCCCTCTGAAGCTTCTTTCAAATGCCATAGGTTTGATCTGATTTGGATTCTTCAAGGCAAATTTATGTCCAATCTCCCACAATGACCCAATTTTGGACTAGTTCAATAGAGAAAACGTGTACGACTTGACACGTGTCACTGTTTCCTCCTTTGGATCTGAAATTTATAGACCGAAAACTACAGTCTGTGTACTTGCGGCGACTTCTTATAGCATTCCAATCCGATGCTCAGAGAGAGAGCTATGAAGATTTTACCACGATCACCTCTTTGAGATGAAATTCAGAAGCCTCAAAAAGCCCTAAATTCCACAGATCATATCTCCGAAAATATTGCGAGCCAATATCTAAAATTTTGCGACGATGTTCCTCAGGATTGTGGCTTCGCACTATAAAAATTTCAGCTTCTGAACCTTCGTAGAAAACAGGTTATTACGAAAATACCACGATGACCTATTTAGGTTAAATTCAGGAGCCTGCAAAATGACCTAACTTGCACAGATCATATCTCCAAAAATATTGTGAACCAAGCTTCGAAATTTTGCGATGATGTTGCTCAAGATTTTGGCTTCACACTCTAAAAATTTCAGATTCTGAACCTTCGTAGAAAACAAGTTATAGCGAAAATTCCACGATGATCTGTTTGGATCAGCGAAACCCTAGAATCTCAAAGCTCTGATACCAAATGTTGTGAAACCTCCTTTGGATGATTCAAATTACAAAACCTCCTTTCTATATATAGGAGTCCATGGGGTCACAATGTAATCCTAGCCGACCTAACAATAATAATTTAAGGGCACAATAATAACAATATGGGGGTTACAAGGGTACAATAATAACAATAAGGGGGTTACACTAACAACAATAAGGGACTATACTAGTAATATAGGGACCTAACAATTTGCGAGGCTGATCTTTCAAAGGTTTAACAAGATCGAGCCCTAACACCTTATACCCCGACCTTGTTGGGGACATGCAAAGAAGGATCGAGAAAGAGCAGACCACTCTGATACCACTGATCTGAATTTATGCAGGAACATAATAGAATACACATATAACTATAAATACAAATATGCAACGGAAATAACACTTCATTTCATTAATATCAAAGAACTAAAATTTATTTACAAACAAAATGAAATAATCTAGCTAGGGTGTTGGTAGCTTATCTCTGAGAAGAGATGTGGTGGATACAGGCCTCTGAACAGTGTTAAAATGAGGCTCTAGGGTCTATTAATTAATGAGAAACAATGGAAAACCCGAAACATCCAAAAACCTAACCCTAGAAGTTGAAGCGCCAAACATATGGGCCCCATTTGGGTAAATTGGTACACCAACTTCCCGGGGACATAACTTTGGCATAGAATCTATGTTTGATGTGCAAAATACCTCGCTAGAAATATCTATATGAGAAATACAATTTTGATGTGAGAAAAATCAAAGGAACTTCCATGTTACTCTCTGTTTTCCCAGAAAAAGTTGTTTAGGGCCTCAAAACAGTTACGAAAGTTCAGGACCCGAAAAATTGCTAAAAATAGTAAATTGTGCTACAATTAAGGAAACTTAAAAACTAAAAGAAACAATGGTGGGGCCCCAAGTGGAATAGGTGGGTGGCCAAAAATATCCACCTGGATCAGATACCCATCGCTATGTTTTTTCCAACATTCAATTTGGAATATGTGTCCCATGACCTTAGTCCTATATATATTTTTCCATGGAAAATCAACCAAGGGTTGTTACATTATCTTCACTTTAGATCACTATTATTTTTTCTTATTGCATATTATGGATTATTGGGCATTGTTGTGGCATGTACAGAACCCCCCCCCACATTATAATATGGATTCCTCACAAAATAGTGGGGACCCTTTTTATTTTACTTATATTATGATTTTTAGTGATTTGTAATTATTTAAATTTGATTCTCCCCGGATTCGAGTGACACTCCACGACCATACGAAGCCAGTTATTCCCATGCACAGGATGACGATGCCCTACAAAACCAGCTATAGCCTGATGCGAAGCCTCCTCTCAGCAATCATTCACATGGGCACTCTGTTGCACTTGATATTTTTCCATACACTGAATCACATGCAATTCCAAGTGAACTATCCCAACTCGCATATGTGAGCATGCCACAAAATTGCACAACATTTACACTCATGCCATAGGTATTCAAAATTCATGGTCTCTCCTCATTCTGTCATCCCTTCGCTGCTATATTTGGCCTTCATAACCTTCTCTGCCTCCTCCCTTTGCATTTTTTTGCTACTTTAGTTTCCTCGTGCGCTCCCCTTGCTGCGTGCTCTCCCTTGCAGGGGGATTCTCCCGCTGATTCCCTCCAGGTTGCGCACCCCCCGCGGTGTCCCCCCTAGCTGTGCACATCCCTCTGTAATTCCCTGCTTCTTTGGATTCATCTCGCTGCGTGATTTTTGAGGCAGTCACCCTTGATACGCAACCCCCTTCTGCGTGCCCCCCTACTGCATAATTCTTTATTGCGTACAAACCCCCCCCCCCCCCGCCACCCCCCTGTTCTTTTCTTCTGCGCTCTCTCCAGTTGCACACTTCACTGATTTTAGACCAGTCTCCCCCTCTCTATCTGTTAACCCCCCCCATGGCTCCGCATCAACGCCAAAAGACCATCAAGGGTAGCCAAAGAGGTGCCTTATCGGGCCACTATCAACGTGGACCCGATCACTATTTGGAATCCATTGAAGACTCCTCTTCTGGTAGCCATGACAGGGAAGCACCACAACGATCTGAGCACACCCAGGATGAGATTGCCTTAGCTCCAAAGAATTAGAGGGGAAGAAGAGGTGCCAGGAAGTCCACCATTGTCACTCTGAGATGTCCACTCCTCGAAAAACCAAGCCTCTCCTGGTTCAAGAGGCCTCGGAGGAGGATACAGACATGTGGATCATGAATTCGGACGGAGTTTGGACAAGAGTTACAGATCCTAAGTACCCAGTCGCTCCTATCATCTGCGCAGCTGCTACAAAGCCCCTGCACGTGTCTTCTACCTAGGACGAGGCCATTGCGCAGGAATATGGATTTTGCATCGAGGAGGAGGACCCAACTACAAATCATGGTGAAGGAACACCATGATTGCATGGTTGCTCAAATCTTTTCTATTTTGTGTTATTTCATCACATACTACATATATTTTGTTTTGATATGTGTCATGACACACTTTGTAAATAAGGATTGTTTGATGCTATTAAGGGGTTGATTTCCTCCTAGGAGGCAGCCCCAAACCTGCACTATTTTGAAAGCCTCTATGGTTGGGATTGGTTAAGCACCGCTTACTGTTGTGCTCAACTTAGTGTTCCTAAATTGAGTTCATTAATTGTCAACCAGGGCTAGTAAACTGTTGAAGTGAAGTGCACTATATGTGCCTAGGTATTTGTTTCTCACTACGTTGTGTTTGGTGTTTTTCCAATGTTTTTGGTTTTGTGTTTTTATTCTAAGAGGAAAAGAACTAAGTGTTGGTAAAGAGAAGTTGTTGGTCTCACTAAAACAGAGCAAAACCTATTTTAAACTATGTATGGCACTTGAGAACAGAAAATATAAAACTTTAACAAGAAAAATAACTCAGAGCATGAACTCATCCAATTCATTCATTTAGAGATATGTTGGAATAACTTGAGAAAATGATAAGTTTTTAGTGCAATTGAGGTTTTCCTAAGTCAACAATCAACTTACAATGTTAAAACATCTCATCCATGGTTAAAGGTTTATTGGAACATAATTGGAAAAGAACATTTGTAGCACAATAATATTTCTACTCTAAACTAACTTCTAATTCTATTCTGCAACTCAATTTAGCACTACTAGGCCTCATTCAAAAGTTATAGATTTCTTTTTAGAATAGTCTTTGAGAAAATGCTTGTTTGTGAAATTGTAAAAAGGTTGCAAAATACTCAAGGCCTTAAACTGATATTACTAGCTTCTGTCCAGATGATGATGTATTAATATGAAGTTAGAACAAAATAAGTTTTGTAGATAATGAAGACCATGGTATCTAAATTTAACAACTAATACAATTTAAATTGCAATGGATAATAACTAAAATAGAATGCTAATACAGTGAACTAAGACTAAACCAGAGTGCTATTATCTAACTTGAAATGAATTGGCGCTGAACTAGAATGATACTAATACAGTGAACAAATTTAAACTAGAGTACCATTATCAAGCTTGAAATATAGTGATAGAATTAAACTAGAATGACATCTACCTCCGGAGTATTGACTGAGCTAAAATGCACCTAATTCTATGAAATACTACAGCCATGTCCTGTTCAAGATGAGTGATATTTTGGAATATTTTGTACAAACAAGTCTGGCTGTATGATTCAGTGCAAATGGGCATAAAAACATAACAATACACAGGTAAACCAAAACACTACGGCTAAGTATTATCCAAAGTTAGTGATATTTTGGAAGAGATTAATGAGAATAGGAATAGCTGTAACAACTAATTACAATTGAACACAAAAACATAAAGTTATAAATTGCTACAATTATGCCTCATTCCGGATTAGTGATCTTTTGGAATACTTCATGAGAACAAAGCTAAACTGTAGTATCCAATGTAAGCAAAGTTCAGAAAACTATTTAAATTGAGAATGAAACAAAGCTACGGCTACTTATCTAAACCAAATGCATAATGCTTCACGGGCAGTAGGGGCCCTCTACCACCGGATCAGCACGTGGATCTACTCAAGATTGACTCAGCTCATGCAATAAAATGATGTCTCTTTCATTAAAGGAGAAATTCTTCAAAACAGAGTATTTAGAGCCTTCCAAAATCTAGCAACAGAAACAAAATCTAACCAACAGTTTCTCGGTCTCCCGAGTCATACTTATAATGAAATTTCATAACTACTTCTTGAGAAAAACAGGGATAAGTGTCTTTCCCATTCCTAATCAAATTAAAACTCTTATTAACAGTCTTGTGCTTTACTGCAGACATCTGTAGAGTCTGTGTTTTGATAGGAAACTGCCTCTCTTCTTCGTGCATAACCACTTTGATACTTTAACTCAGACTTCGTGGGGAGCAACAAAGGATGAGGGAATGATGTGGAATACGACCATATGTGTTTTTCCTTGAGATGACACCTGGAACCTGCGTAGACATGAAGATAGCTGCAGAATCGACAACTAGCTACAGAATGTCTGCATTCCGTAGCTAGGTGTAGTCAAAAAGTACTACAATAACAAAATCATGAAAACATAGCAAGTTAGACATTATATACAATCTCAAAGAAATTTTAACTAATCTTATTGATCATTTAAGCCTGAAATTAATAATGGACAAAGGAAATGAAGTGGAATGTGGTGGAAGAGAAGAACATCTTTGATGCAACTTGCCACCTCATCCCAACAGCATATCTTTAGATTTCTTTTGATCTAATATAGTTTAGCCTAACACAATATACTATATATATATATATATATATATATATATATATATATATATATATATATATATATATATATATTATTCTAAATCAATTGTAAATATTTTTATTTGATTTGTATTGTGATTTTCATGAAGTATTTGATCTGTTTCAATTATTTTTCCTTTGAAATTTACAAATTTGATTTCAATTTTATTTTTGTTATATTCTTGCAGAATGACAATGCTATGAAAGGAAAAAATGCACTCCAAGAGAAAACATGGAATTAACAAATGAAGTTGGATGCTAGATACCCAGAGAAGGGTAATTTGGATCCAAATTTGAAAGAAGTGTTTTTTTTTTAAAGTTCTTTTGGTGCCAAATGTAGTCTTAACATCTATATCTGGACGTATTTATGTCAGTTCTTCGAAGTGGTAGAAGTTGGATATATTATATCGATTAGGGAATAATCCCTAATGTTTTCATCTCTTTTTTTTTTTAATGTTGTTCATTTATTTATGTGAAATAGAATTTTTTTCATTTATTGATGAAATATTAGGTTATTGATTTTGACTACTTAGATGGAATTTGTGTTGTGCCATTCCACTTTTCATTGTTTTATTGAGTTATATGAACTTTATTGATTATTTGGATTATTGATGTGGTAATGATCATATTACAACCCGAATAAAGAGAATTTTTTATCAAATCAACTTCTTAATCCCTAGATTCCATATTGACTCAACTTTGCAACATAACATTTAACTTTGGGACTCAATGTGTGGTAACGCATTGTTGAAAGGCCAAATACCCAAATGCTATATCACTTCGGGTTTCAACTATATCTGTATCTATGAGGAACCATTAGAGCTTGACACCTTGATGTCCGAGATGTTGAATTAGTTTTCACTGTGTTTTATTTGGATCTACGAATATCCATTAGAGCTTGACAGTCATTTTGTATGCCATCCTTTAAATTTGACATGTCATCTTGGTTGTTTGGGTTGTCATACATATTGAGGTCAAATTGTTAATAGACGTTAGAACTAAAAATTTACTAAGTTTCATACAGGTCACATTTTGCACCATAAAACACAAGAAGTAGCGGATTGGTAAAAATTATAAATGAGTATTTTAAGTTTTACTGGTAAGTTTTGTGATGCACGATGAAGTGCTAAAGCAAAGAGTTTGCGGTTTTGCAGTTTTCTAGATTCCCCGATTGTGATGTAAATGGGCCCTACTATCTGTCATGCCATGTCACCTCTCTTCTCATCGCACATCGCACTTCGTGAATCTTAACCTTTAACTCCCATTCCTCATAAAAAAACTCTCGATTTGTGATTTATGAGAGGCCCCACCTCCTTGCCTCTTGATCACCCCTATTGCAAATCGCATTCCCTCCCGCTTGTGTCTTATGTTTAAACGTTCCGACCTTGATCTGCGATTGCAATATATGTATAAAGGGTTTTTATCCTCCTGCTCATCATTTATTTAATAATCTCTCCCACTAATAAATGAGACCCCACTATCTCTTTTAATCTGCCTCCATCCCTATCACAACAAACAATAAGCCAAAGGAAAGGAACAACGGCAGACTTTTTCTGAAATAGATTTCTACCATTACTCTCAGTATGAGCACATTTCTGCAAGGCACCAGGCAACATTAAAGGAACAACCACACGTCACTTTCACTGTTGTTTACACTCTTTTTGGAGTTGGTTGCACCAAAACAAAGGAGGAGTCTTCCTATAGACTGCCACATCATACAACCACTTTGAATTGTTAGCTCTGATGTTTTTTATTTTGATTATGTCATAGCACTTTGTATTAAATTTTTTGGATAAGCCTCATCTCTTGCACATGATGGTAATAAATTTTAGGAACAAATTTACTCCTTTTGTGGGGATGACAATTTTATTTTTTTGTATATATGTGACAAACTGCTATGAAGTAAGGGGGGGATGAAAAACTGTAAAAATATAAGGTGGATGAAATTTTTTTGATGCAACCATTCTTTATGTCTACAACCTATCTACAATGGATATGACCTTAAATACATTGAATCAAAATTGATTTTAAATCATAAAAGAAAAAATAATTGAAACAATGAATAAATTATTGTATATTGCTATCGGCTATTTTATTTTTATTTTTTCGAATGAACCTATAGTAAACACTAACTTTACTTATTTTATTTTATTTTTGTAGATTCTTAGGCTAAAGGAAATAATATTGAAGGCCAAATGCATGAACAAAGGAAAATATTGTGAACAAAGGAAAAGACTAAAAGGAGATAACTCATGTTCATGGACCAAAAGAAGATAGGATATGTTCAACATTTTGGATCATGCAATAATTTTTTTTTAATTGAAATGGAGAAGACTTATAACAATACTATTAATCAAGAAAATAATTAAAATATTTTCTCAATAATTTGTTTATAAATTATTTTGATTATTGTAACAATAAATATTTGAATAAGATAAATTAGTATAAATACCAGCTATTTCTATAGGAAATGGGTTGGAAAATCTATAATAAATGCTATCTAATGTTATCAAATTGAATATAATTTTAAATACCCATGAGTTGAAAATTACAGAATTGGAATCTATACATTTCTGTGACAATTTAAAGAAGAATTAAATACTTTATGAATGCAAAGCTTAGTATGGTAGTAGTATAATTTTATTAGTGAAATAATTTAGGTTAAAAGCCAATGTTTTGGTGGGAAATTGATGGTGTAAATCAATATTCTTACACAATTCATTTGTGTAAATTTTATGATTTCTTAAGCATATTCCTTGTTTTTATTTTGTTATGATTTCTTAATAGAAACTAATCAGATACATAATACATTATCCATTGTTTAAAATAACTATTTATTTGTGACAGTTAAGATATTGCATTTGAAGTTATTCATTACTTGATTTGGTGAATTGTTTCCTAAATCTTGCCATTATTATTCCTTTTGTATCTGAAAGTATTCATAACATGCTCTTGGATATCTAAGAATTACAATACTTTATTAGTTATAATATATAAATATATAGTTAAAATAGTTAGTTTATATTAGTGTCTGGTCATCTATTTCGCCATTGGCTTTGAGGAAATTGGTCCCACATACTGGTGAAAATTTCCACACTAAATGAGTATAGGTCTAATTGAGACCTTGATATGGTGATATTCCCAGTTTGTTTTGGTGGGGTAATTTTTGACTATCAACAATATTTGGTGCTAGAATGAGGGCCATGTTTTTTAATGGAAAGAAGGGAATCATGAACAATTAATCCATCCAAAAAATCTCTAACACCTTCTCGGAATGGAAAAACCATGAGACAATATAAGGAAATATCACAATATTCACAACATTTTGAATTAGGAATATTAGAACCATTAAATCATTTACTTAAAAAATAATAATTGGAATCACAAAGTAAACCTATTACGACATTTCAATCCAATTTTAGAAATATAATAACAGCATCAGAAAGTTGGTGGTTTTATTATGTAGCGGCTTAAGAGAAACTTTCATGAATTCTTAGAAAAGCTTAGAGAAACAAACTTGGTCAATCTCCTATTGAATTTAATATTCGACAAAAAGGTAAAATTCCAAGACAAGGATAGCTAGATCTAAATTATGACGATATTTCTAAAGAAGTTCTAGGTTCAAGTTTATGTCAAGTTTCATAAGGAAAATCCAATATGAGTGAAGTAAATGTTGTATTGTTTGGTAGTGCAAGAAAGCCACCTTCTCCACCTAAAAGTCCCCCATATTCTCTAACATGTTCTCCTCATCATACACCTAAACACAATCCACAACACACACCTATAAATTTACAACCACCAATCCCAAGAAGATATTCATCACAACCCAGACAAATGTCTGGTAAAAAACTAAGAGGAAATTTTTAGCACCAAGTGGTTGTTCTAGGACAAGAGCATGATTTTCCCAAACATCTAGAGAAGTATTTACCAATATTTGATCTATACAACAGAGAATAACTAAAATACCATGCAAGTAAATTTGTATTATTAGTTAATACGATGAACAATGAAAATGAATATGTAGTTTGTAGATTTCTTCCTTCTACATTTGAAGGTAAAACATCAACATGGTACTTCTCTCTTCCTAAAGGTAAAAATATAACTGGAATGATTTTGAAATTTCTCCTCTTAAAAAATTAGGTGAATACAAAACACCTACCACTTTAGTTTTATAATTTTCCAAAATTAAAAGAATAAAAAGGAAAAAATTAAATACTTCAATCAATGATTTTTAACATTAATGAATAAAATCTTGTTGTAAATGTCCTCATAGAGTTTTATACACATCTCTTCCTTTAAGCATTGCCAATTTTGTGAAAAAATCTAGTAGAAATACTATATCCAGAACATTAACAATTCAAACTCAAATGCTTAACATTGATAGTGAATCTTCAACATAAGTAAAAGCAAAAGGTTCATTAATGTTAGGAAAACTAAATTTTCACTGCTAATATATTTAAAGAAAAACTCAGGAGAAGGTTCGTCCTATAGGAGACCAAGGAGGCCATTTATGAGAAAAAATAATGCACCTCCTACAAATAAAAATCCTTCTACTCATGAGATTAATGATGAGTAATTTTATTAATATGGCTTTTATAGAGCACATAATGCTACCCATTCAAAAAATAATTTTCAAGCCTCTGTAAAAATTTGCAAATTGTTCGTTGAGATTGAGGAAGAAGAAGTAAATCATTTAACTAGTGAGTAACATGGAGAAGAAGAGAGCCTTGAACCATCAATGATCTGAATGGAAAGTGGCATACACACATGGTATTTACCCATGGTATTTATCTGTGGTATCCACCCATGGTATTTACTCATTCTGGCATAATTTGTCTCAGCTAAAAGTCAAGAGACGTCTTGAGCAATTCAAGGTTGTTGAGGAACAGTTGTTAGAATGTCAAGAAGACCTGCAATATGCTCAAAAGGATAACCACAAGTGCAACGAGGATTCATCATAACATGTCCACTGGAACCAAAGTCAGGGGAGCAGCAGTAGCATTGTAAGCGCAATCTAATCCAGAGGAACAACAAAGAAGAAAAGCGCGCAACAAGGGTCAAGTCAAGCTCATTCTCAAGCTTAGGAGAGAATAGTGCGGCAAAACACCAGACAAGCTTAGGATGGTTACACCACAGAGAAAAATAGACTAATTTCCCGAAGGCATAGAAATGGCATATTTCCCATAAAAACGTAAGAGTTTTGGAGGAGGCGCAAAGAGAAAAATAGATGGTCAGGATCAAAGCACAGAACTGAAACGAAGAGATGGACGATGAAGATCGTATCGCATATCACATTCGGTAAATACTACATGTTTGAAGTATGGTTAAACTTGTGATATTGCGATGCGATGCTATCCCATATCACACATCGCAAGGTCAGGAGGAAAGGCACTAAAGGAATATGTTATGATTATCGAAGTGCGAAGTGCGGTAAAGTTTCATATCGCCAATTGTGATTTTCGATTGGCCCCACCTTAGCTTGCCAGCTTACCTTCTGCCCATCGCAGTTTGCACATTGCAAAGTTTAGCACTTACCTCCCATTTATTATAACAAATATACTAATTTTCGATCTACGGGCGCAGTCCCACCACCGTCCTGCCACGTCACCTTCTGCTCATCGCACTTCGCACATCACACAATTTAACACTTACCTCCTGTCTTTCATAATAAAATACCCAATTTGCGATTTGCAGGTGGATGCGACGTGGTTTCAAAAGTGAACTCCAAAGGTTTTCAAATCTGGAGGTAAGGCATTTATCGTGTTAAATTGCATCGGAGGAATAAAGGAGGATTATAACATAAAGCCAGTGAAACGCCTTGATAATGGAAGAAAGTCTGAACGCGGGCAGAGAGACTCAGGTAAGTGACCCAACGCAGAGCAAAGGAGAAGAGAATCAAGCACACACAGAAAAGGCAGAGTTGGGTAGTAGGTGACATGATGACAGCGTTCGAAACATAAAAGCATGGGCAGAGTCGAGTGGAGATGCATTTATGTAGACTGTTAGGACATCACAGCCAAAACGGAAGGAGACACATCAACAACAAATCAAACTCAACAAAAGGATTATATTCCAAGTGTATTTTGTTTTCTTTGTTAAGATCGAAGCTACAATGGTGTCCTCAATTGCAATGTAATAATTAGTTTAATAGTTTAGGCAGTTTAGGAGTTTCAATAAGCTCGAGAAGTTAGAAACTGCTTTTGCTTGTATTTAAGGAAGAGAGAAAGAGGGAAGCAAGGTTCCGAGTTCTGGACCTCTTGGGGGATTATGTTTTGTACTTATTTTTATGATGGGTAAAGGAAATAAGCAGTAATTTTCCTGCAACCGTTGATGGTGATTCACATTTCTTGTGCCTTTTTGTGCCCCATATTCTTTGAATGAAGTGAAGTAATGTAGCAACCGGTCTCTTAATTACGCCTATGAGTAAGAGTTAAATTGTTGGTCAATAATTGTCATTGATGGAATATAAGCTCTCTTGATGAGCTCTCTTAATGGAATATTGATAGATGTTGCACTATGACATATGATGACATGATCCCAATCACCTTCTGCACTAAAATTTTATGAAAAATCACAAAGAAAAATAAATTTAGACACCCTGGAGGCATCCTTTCACAATGAATCCTAGACCATATTAAAGAGGATTTTCCCTCTTTCCAACAAGCTCTTACTTGCCTAGAAACTACCATTAGTTTGTGAGAAACTTAATTTTTAAGATAAAAATATATATATATATATAGTCAAGCCGACCTATGCAGTCATATAATGTCGGCCCTTCTTCCAATGGATGTGTCTCTTCATAGGGACATACTACTATATATATAAAGCTACGTTCATCCATTTCAGAATCAGTAATTTGGTGAAGAATATCCAAGAAGCACAGAACTTTAAGGAGAGTTCACATCTTGTGAACTAAGGCTGAGGAGGACTTAAAAATCACATTTGTTTGGGTTATTCTTCCTCAATCTCGGAAAACAGATTACACAGTCATCTTTTTTGAGGTTCAGATTTGTGACAGGTGTATAAAAAGCCTGCCTGTGGAGGAACAGAGGACAGTCACCCACTCGGTGCCTTAACCTCAGTACCTTAGACATCTAAGAAGGTTGAATTGTGGATATTCAACTCGAATATACTTGTGGTATCTCGGACATAGCTATGGAGAAACTATAACTTGGATAGAATTGTGGAATTACACCTTGGTTCTCTAGAGGATTCATAAATTTTAGACCTAAGGACAGTTATTTATGGAGGCTCAGAATTTCAAGCTAGTGAACCTATGATACTTTGGATCTGAACTTGTAGAATGCTTGAACTTACCCTTGAAGGCTCAGACTTAGAACTACAATTGTGGAAGAATAGGTCATTACGCTACAAAATTTCCTCATAAACATGATAATGATGATGATAAGGACTCTAAAAGAATGATGTACAAGAAGAAAATGTTTAATAAGAAGAACTTCTTCTCTAAACAAGATGAGTCTGATGAAGATGAATTCTGTTGGGTATGTGTTATATTATTTCCACGATTAGCCCTGGCCTTGCTCTTGTCAGGCGTAGGTTGGGGGTCACGAGCGACGATCCCAGATTGGGGTCGGGGCGGCGCCATCAAAGTGTGGTTTTGTGCGGTTGTGGGATGTGGATAACCCATGGTTTTGTGCATGGTTTTGCATGGTTTTAGGGATTCGATGGTTTCGGCCCCCAGTGGCCCTGTAAGATCCGGTCAAGGAACTATGGTTATGTTCTAATCCAGGGTTAATGGATTGCGGTTTATGTATGCTTCAGCATGTATATATATGTGTTGTAACACTAAAAGGAATATAATGAAAAATCAAGTTGGTCGTCCCGATTTGGGATCCAGGGGAAAATCTCTGTGTTTATCTGTTTTATGTTTTATGCTCTTGCTATTGTTTATTTTTTGTTATAAGAATCGTGTGTAGATATTTCTGTTCAGGGTTAAAACCTACATTTGGTATCGGAGCTATTTCGGCTTCAAGGGGACGCCTTTGTTGTTGAGGGTTTTTTGCTCGGGCTTGTGGTAGACCCTGTGCAGTGGGAGATCTGCGGGATCGATTCTTGCGGTGAAAGAATATGGCGAGCGGCGGAAAGATAGAGATCGAGAAATTTAATGGTCAGAGTTTTGAGTTGTGGAAGCTCAAGATGGAGGATCTTCTGGTGGATAAAGATCAGTGGATCGCGGTAGATCCAGGTACTAAACCAACGGCAATGTCAGATGAAGACTGGAAGAAACTGGATCGGAAGGCTAAGAACACAATACGGTTGTGTGTCTCAGATTCAGTATTGTTGAATGTATCTGGGGAAGCTACGGCGAAGACCTTGTGGGAAAAACTTGGGACTTTGTACCAATCTAAGTCTCTGGTGAATAAGTTGTTCCTGCGGAAAAATTTGTATAACCTGAGGATGAAGGATGGAGACTCGGTGACAGAGCATCTGAACGCCTTCAATACTGTGGTAAGTCAGCTGTCATCTGTTGATATTAAAATCTCGGATGAAGATAAGTGCATCAGTTTGTTGTGTTCTCTACCAGACTCGTGGGACAGTCTGGTTATTGCAATAGGTAGCAATACAACTACCTTGAATTTTGATGACATTGTCTCAGCCTTGCTGTCGGAGGAAATGAGACGGAAAAATATGGAGGGTCAGAATGGAGATGCCTTATCTGTACGAGGAAGGTCCCAGAATAGAAACAAGAATAAGGTTTCGAGTGGGAGATCTAAATCTAGAGGGAGATCTAAATCTCCTGGAAAGTTTGTAAAGGTGTGCTGGAAATGCGGAAAGGAAGGACACTACAAAAGGGAATGCAGATCTAAAGCTCCTGAGAAAGGAAAGGGATCTGATGAAGCTCCTTCTGCAGAGGCAAAAACCACCTTGGATGAAGGTGGGGATGTGTATTGGGCTTCTTCTTCAAATACACATGTAGATCATGAGTCATGGTTGATTGACTCAGGTGCATCCTTTCACTTCACTCCCCATAGGGAGTGGTTCTGCGAGTATGAGAAATATGATGGTGGTGATGTCTTCCTAGGGGATGATAGGAGGGCCAGAATCATCGGACGTGGAAAGGTCAAGCTGAAGCTGCAAGGTGGAAGGATTAGAGCACTTCCTGGTGTTCTGCATATTCCTGCATTGGCCAGAAATCTGATTTCTGTAAGCAAGATGGATGATGCAGGTGTAAAAACAGTGTTCGAGAAAGATGCCTGCAAGATGGTTCGGGGAGCATTGGTATTAATGCGGGGAGTTCGGACTGGAACTCTGTACAAGCTACAAGGTAGCACTGTTATTGATGGGTGTAACAGTTCTGTGGTTCCTGAAAGTGGGACGGAAAGTCTAACTGTCTCTGGAGAAAAGACCATGCTATGGCATCAAAGGCTTGGACATATTGGAGAAGAGAAGGGCCTTCAGATACTGCATGGAAATGGTATGGTAGAATTTATGTCTAATAGCTCTCTGGATTTCGATTGTGAACATTGTGTATAAGGGGAAGCAGAATCGGGTGAGTTTTCCTCTCTCGTGCTAAGAGGGCAAACAAGATATTAGAACTTGTGCACAATGATGTGTTTAGACCTATGTCAGTTCCATCACTGTGAAAGTCTATGTACTATGTTTCATTTATACATGAATTATCAAGGAATACATGGATATATTTTTTGAGGAAGAAATATGAAGTATTTAACAGATTTAAAGAATTTAAGGCTCTGGTGGAAAACCAGACAAAGAAGAAGATAAAGGCACTGAGGATAGATAATGGTGGGGAGTTCTGCAAAGAAGGAATTTGAAGAGTTCAGAAGAGGAGTGTATAGCACGGCACAGAAGATATTACCATACACACCTCAAAGAAACTGAGATGCGTAAAGAATGAAATAACACCGATGGAAAAGGCAGAAGCATGCTCAGTGTACCGGTTAGGGACAAGAATTTGGGCAGGCAGTTGGAGACCGATGTTACTTGAAGCACTTTGCACCTCATCATGCTGAGGATAAACCCTCCCACATGAGGTATGGACCGGTAAGAAACCCTCTCTCTTTCACAATCTAAGGGTATTTGGATGTGATGCATATGTACATGTTCCAAAGGAGAAAAGGACCAAGTTGGATAATAAATCTGAAAGGGGAATCTTTATTGGGTATAAGGATGGTTTAAAAGGTTACAAGCTTTGGAACCCGGAAACAAGGAAGGTTGTGTACAGCCGAGATGTGGTGTTTATAGAGGTGAAAGATGTTGTTAAACATGAAATCATACCAAAGGAACCCGAGAAGATAGAGTTTGAGCTAAAGGAGGATGAATCAGACTCTACAGCAGAAGAAGATTCAGAAGATGAAGAGCCACAAACTCCAGCTTTGAGAAGATCAGTTCGGGAAAGAAGGCAACCAGAAAGGTACAGTCCATCTACTTTCTGTTCAGGTTTTGCCTTAACTATAACTGATGATGAACCCATAACTGTCAGGGAGGCAGTAGATTCAGAGGATGGAAAACTATGGAAGGAGGCCATGGTTGATGAAATGGCATCCTTGCACAAAAATGATGCATGGGATTTGGTGGAGTTGCCAGATGGAAGGAAGCCCATTGGGAGAAAATGGGTGTTTAAGAAGAAGATTAATGTAGAAGGCAAGGTGGAGAAATACAAAGCTCGGTTGGTAGCGAAAGGTTATTCCCAGGTGTCAGGAATTGATTTTGGTGATATTTTTTCTCCTATTACCAAGGTTACTTCTTTTAGATTACTTTTATCTGTTGCTGCTGCATTTGATTTTGAGATAGAACAGATGGATGTGAAGACAACTTTTCTTCATGAGGATCTAGAAGAGGAGATTTACATGAAGCAACCTGAAGGCTTTATGGTGAAGGGTAAGAAAGAACTAGTATGCAGGTTGAAGAAGTTTCTGTATGGGTTAAAACAGTCACCAAGGATATGGTATCAGAAATTTGATACCTATATACGGGGACTTG
Organism: Pinus albicaulis; assembly: GCA_034641835.2. Lineage (NCBI taxonomy): Eukaryota > Viridiplantae > Streptophyta > Pinopsida > Pinales > Pinaceae > Pinus > Pinus albicaulis. The sequence continues at coordinate 926,711,033 of CM076578.1, read as the reverse complement.
GCTTCACCTGAAGCAAGGAGGATCACTATGTTTATTTTAAATTAATTGGTGACCATGTTATTTATTTGGTCTTGTATGTGGATGATATGTTGTTGATTGGAAATGACAAAGAAATTATCCAATATTTGAAGACCCAACTGTTCTCCAAATTCGAAATGAAGGATCTTGGTGCTACAAACTATATTTTGGGCATGGAAATGCATAGAGATCGCAAGAAGAGGATGCTCAAGTTGAAGTCTCAGAGGAAGTATGTTTAATTATATCATAGAGAACTAATATGCAGATAGAAACCAAAGGCTGAGTGTTCACGCATTCGTAGGGCAAGTTGTTCTAGTCATGTCCCAAGACACAAGAAGAAGCAGAGGAGACATGTCTCAGAACCTGTAACAAGGGGTAGTTGGTAGTTCTATGGTGCATACTTTATCCGGACGATCAGACATTGCACATGCAGTGGGAGTATTGAGAAGGTTTATGTCAAACCCAGGGAAGGAGCATTGGATAGCAGTGCAGCAGGTTTTCAGATATTTATGTGGCACTAGTGATTATGGCTTGTGCTACTAGGGAAGATCAGGATTGGAAAGAATGTTGGACATTTGTGGTTTTGTTGATGCAGACTGGGCTGGAGATCTAGACCAAAGAATATCTACAAGTGGGTATGTGTTTAGCCTATTTGGAGGCGCAGTCAGTTGGATGAGTAAATGACAGTTTGTAGTGGCTCTTTCAACTACAGAGGTAGAATACATAGCAGCCACTCATGCAAGCAAAGAATCAGTTTGGTTGTAGAGATTGTGTTCAAGTATAAGCTGGCATGTTAAGCTATAAGGATAGACTGTGATAGCCAAAGTGCAATTTTCTTGGCTAAGAACCATGCTTATCATTCAAAGACAAAGCACATTGATGTTAAATATCACTTTGTTAGAGATATGATTGAGGCTAAAAGGGCGTTGCTGGTAAAGGTGGACACTCTGAAGAATGTTGCAGATGCATTGACGAAGTCTGTGAGCACTCAGAAGTTCTCTTGGTGTAGAGAAACAATGGGTGTTGAAGAATTGGGCAAATGACTAAGCTCTCTTGTGGCCCCCCCGTGGAAAGAAAACAACAAGTGGGAGAATGTTGGGTATGTGTTATATTCTTTCCACGATTAGCCCCACACGCTGTATGTTGCGTCGGGCGTAGCTGGGGGGTCACAAGGGGCGAAGCAGTCCCCACCGTTGGGGTCCGGGGCAGTGCCCCGGCCAAAATTTGTTTTTTGTGCGGACCCACTCATAGGCGGATCCGCCCATGGTTTTGTGCATGGTTTTGCACATGGTTTTGGGGTTCGATGGTTTTCGGCCCCTGGTATTTTGTAGATCCGGTCAAGGGAACTACGGCTATGTTCTAATCCAGGGTTAATGGATTGGGGTTTATGTATGCTTCGGCATGTATATATATGTGTTGTAACACTAAAAGGAATATAATGAAAAATCAAGCTGGTCGTCCCGATTTGGGATCCAGGGGAAAAATCTCTGTGTTTATCTGTTTTATGTTTTATGCTCTTTCTATTGTTTATTTTCTGTTATAAGATTCGTGTGTAGATAATTTCTGTTCAGGGTTAAAACCTACAAATTCGTAGTCATAAATAGGAAATCAACTAGAAATGTGCATCAGTACAAAGAAAGCGATGATGAATAAGATGATGAAAGTAATTATGTTGGAAGAAAAGAAACACTATTCATGGCATTTACAAATGATGATGACTCAGAAATAGAAGATGAAAGAAACATGGACAGTTTACTAATGAGTGCCATTGAAGAAAATGAGAATCTACAAAAGAAGATAATTTCTCTCAAAATAGAAATAGAGGAAGCAAAAAGAAGGGAAGACTTCTTGAACATCAAGTTAAAAGAGAAGGATGATATCTGTGAAAAACGTGCAGCTAAAATAGTGTCCCTAAGAAAGGAATTGGAGCAAATCAAAAGGAGTTGGCAAATCTCTCTAGCTCTTGACAACATTATCAACACTCAAAGACCTCAACATGAAAAGTCTGGAATTGGTTCCAAAGTAGAATCATAAAGTATGAATAATAATGCTAGAAGTTATGCTGATGTACTCTCTTGCCATCCAAAAGAATAAAAATCATCTCAGGAAAAAGGTCACATCTCAAAACCAAGATTTGAAAGAGCAACTCCAAGGAAAGATGTTGAATCAAGCTATGGATACTACAATAGGTATCAAACTATTTTTCTTGGGCATTGTTACAATTATAAAAACTTTGGGCATCAAGATAAGCATTTCAACGCTCATAAGAATGAAGCACCAAGATTGAATAATCAACCAAACCAACTGCCTGGGCCTAAAGAGAAGAACAAATCAAAACTTACAATTCCTTTGATCCTTTGGCTAAGTTTGATTCGTCTTGCTCATTATGTGATGATTATGATCATAATGAACAAAATTTCCCTCTCAAAAGGGAAAAATATAAAAACTTAAATCCCAAAATTGATAAATGTGGCCTAGATCTATGTGCTCATAGTGAAGAAATTCATTGGTTTGTGGATAGTGGATGATTGAGACATATGACAAGTGACAAAAATAAGTTTATCTCATTGAACAAGAAAAATGGAAATGTATCCTTTGGAAGTGGATCTACTAAAATCACTGGAAAAGGGACTACCACCCTTGTCAATGGACTAGGAAAGGCTCAAAATACCTTACTGGTAGAAGGGCTCAAACCCAATCTCTTAAGTGTTAGCCAGATTCGTGACCAAGGACATAATGTTGTCTTTAGTACAAAAAATTGTGAAATAAGAGACTCGTCCTCAGGAGAGCTTGTGGCGAAAGGAGTAAGAACACTAGATAATGTTTACATTCTCAGTAGAATCCAAGAAGATAAATGTTACTTAAGTCAAACAGATGAAATTTGGTTATGGCACAAGCGATTGGGGCATACAAGTTTTGATAACCTAGTCAACATTAGAAAAATTAATGCAGTAAGGGATATTCCAAAAATGTGCAAACTAAATCAAGTTGTATGTGGCCCATGCCAACATGGAAAGCAAACCAAAACTAGCCACAAAACAAAGGAGTTCTCAACAACAAAACCTTTGTAAATTATTCATGCAGATTTATGTGGGCCAACTAGAACTCTTGCTCTTCAGGGTGAAAGGTACTTTACTCTATTTGTTGATGACTATACTAGAATGATGTGGATATATTTCATAAAATATAAATCCGAACCATTTGAATGTTTTAAAAATCATAAGTCTCTCATTAAGAATGAGAAATATTCTAAGCTTAAATGTCTTAGAACGGATAGAGGAGGAGAATTCACCTCAAAAGAGTTTGATAAATTCTGTAAAGAGCATGGAATCGAAAGAGAACTCTCTACTGCTAGGACACCACAAAAAAATGGAGTAGTTGAAAGAAGGAACCGAACCATTCAAGAAATGGCAAGGACAATGCTACTAGTAGCCGATTTGCAACCAAAATTTTGGAGAGAAGTAGTTGGCACTGCAGTTTACACCTTAAATTGAACTCAACTAAGACCAAATAATGAAAAGACTCCTTATGAATTATGGAAAGGAAGACCTACTTCATTAAAATATTCCGGGGTTTTTGGAAGCAATTGTTTCATAAAAATAAATGATGACTCACCAGGTAAATTTGATTCAAGAGTTGACAAAGGAATATTTCTTGGATACTCCACTAGGAGCAAAGCTTACAAATGTTACAACTATCTTCTACGAAGAATAGTGGAAAGCATTGATGTAAAGATTGATGAAGGCCTTCCAGAAAAAGGAATTGAAGATCATGAAGTTGAGCCTTTCTTTGAACAAAGTGAAGAAGAAGAACCTAAAAAAGAAGAGGAGAATGAAGAACCTCAAAGAGAACCTCAAAATGAATCTTCACAAACTCCCTCCAAGATCAAGTTTGTTCAAAGATATCATCTAGAAGAACAGGTCATCAGAAATATAGATGAAGGAATCCAAACTCGAAGAAGGATGATAAGCACCCCTAGAAAAGATAATGTGGCTCTATTATCTTTAATAGAACCTGAAATTTTTTCTCAAGAAAGTAGAGATCCTCATTGGATAAAGGCCATGGAAGAAGAAATGTCTCAAATCGAAAAAAATGAGACTTGGGAACTAGTACCTCACCCAAAAGATAAAAATATAATTGGAACAAAATGGGTATTAAAAAATAGGATGAATGAAGATGGATAAATCTTCAGAAATAAAGCCAGACTTGTCTGCAAAGGATACTCACAAATCAAAGGAATTGACTTCAAAGAAACCTTTGCACCAGTATCTCGAATGGAAGCCATAAGAATTTTTCTAGCATTTACTTGCTCAAAAGGATTCAAGGTTTATCAAATGGATGTAAAATCAACATTCCTGAATGGAGATCTCAAGGAGGAAGTTTACATGGAGCAACCATAAGGATTTGATCTTGTTGAAGGAAAAGACCTTGTATGCAAACTAGAAAAGGCCTTGTATGGATTAAAACAAGTCCCTAGAGCATGGTATGCAAATTTGGATCACTATCTGCAACAAGAAGGTTTCAAAAAGGGAGTGGCAGGTAGCAATATCTACATGAAGATGGACAAGGAAAAACTTCTAATCACTCTTGTTTACGTCGATGATCTAATATTTGCTAGCAATGATGAAGAAATGAGCCACGAATTTGCTCTAAATATGTCCAAAAAATTCTAGATGTCCATGATTGGTGAGTTATCTTACTTTCTTGGGCTACAAATATCTCAAACCTCTGCAAGCATGTTTTTATCTCAAGAAAAATATCTTAAAGACATGCTTAAAAGATATGGGATGGAAGATTGTGCACCTATGAGCACACCAATGACCACAGATTTTAAATTAAGCAAAGACGATAATACCCCCCAAATAGAAGCAAATCTTTACAGGTCAATAATTGGAGCTCTCTTATACTTAACTACTACAAGACTAGATATTATGCAAGCAGTAGGAATGGTAGTGAGATTTCAGTCAAGTCCTAAACAATCCCATCTAGTAGCCGTGAAAAGAATTGTCAAATATCTTAAAGGAAAGACTGATTTCGGTCTTTGGTATCCTAAGAGTTCAACTCTTATTGTGACAGCTTATTTTGATGCTGATTGGGCCAGAAGTGTGGATGATTGAAAAAGTACCAGTGGAAATGAATTCTTTATGGGAGATTGTCTTGTATCTTGGCTCAGCAAAAAGCAATCATATATATCCCTTTCTACAGCTCAAGTAGAGTATATAGCTGTTGCTAATTGTTGTACACAAATTCTATGGATGAAGGAAGCCTTGAAGGATGTCAACATAGAAAATAAACAACCAATTACTATTTTTTGTGACAATACTAGCGCCATTAGTTTTTTAAATAATCCGATGATGCACTCAAGAACCAAACATATTCCAATAAAATACCACTTTCTCCGTGAACAAGTTGCTGAACACAATATCAGGTTGGAATACATCAATACAAAAGAGAAAATTGTGGATATCTTTACAAAACCCCTTCCTCGAGAAGCATGAGTATCTTCGCCAAAATATGGGGGTAATTTCTCTTGCATGACATTAAATAAAGCAGCGTGTCAGGGGGAGCAGCATGACAAGGGGAGTACTTGGGCACCCCATTTGCCATTGATGTCAAAGGGGGAGAGAATTTTATAATATTTCCATACAAAGGGGGAGATTTTTGGTCAATAATTTTCATTGATGGAATATAAGATCTCTTGATGAGCTCTCTTATTGGAAGATTAATAGATGCTGCACTATGACATATGATGACATGATCCCAATCACCTTCTGTGTTCATAGGGAAAAACCACTATATATATAAATCTGCGTTCATCCATTTCAGAATCAGTAATTCGGTGAAGAATATCTGAGAAGCACAGAACTTTAAGGAGAGTTCACATCTTATGAACTAAGGCCGAGGAGGACATAAAAATCACATTTTTTTGGGTTATTCTTCCTCAAGCTCGGACAACAAATTACACAATTATCTTTTATGAGGTTTGGATTTGTGATAGGTGTATAAAAATTCTGCCCGTGGAGGAACAGTGGATAGTCACCTACTTGGTGCCTTAACCTCAGTACCTCAGACATGTAAGAAGGTTGAATTGTGGACATTCATCTCGAATATACTTGTGGTAGCTCAGACACAACTGTGGAGAAACTGTAGCTCGGATAGACTTGTGGAATTACACCTTGGTTCTCTAGAGGACTCATAAATTTTAGACCTAAGGACATTTATTTATGGAGGCTTAGAATTGCAAGCTAGTGAACCTATTATACTTTGGATCTGAACTTGTAGAAGGCTTTAACTTACCCTTGAAGGCTCAGAGTTAGAACTGCAAGCTAGTGAACCTGTGATGCTTCAGATCTGAACTTGTAGAAGGCTTGGACTTACGCTTGAAGGCTTAGACTTAGAACTGCAAGCTAGTGAACCTGTGATACTTCAGATATGAACTTGTAGAAGGCTTGGACTTACCCTTGAAGGCTCAGACTTATGTGAGGACTATTGAAGTCACATGATGGACAAATTATAGTGAAGAAATAATAGTGAAAAATCTTGTAGATGATAGTCAAGTAAGTACATCACATATATTCTATTAAGAAGAAGACTAAGGGATTAATGTGCTTGGGGTAGGTGCCCCTAGACACAGGGTTGGTGCCTTGAGAAGATAGGGTCGAAGCCCTAGAGGTTGGAGCCTCATCAAAGTCCAAGTCGTGCTTGGTAAACAAGTTGGTGCCTCTTTCATTAAAAGGGTTGGTGCCCTTCTCTCATCTATTGTATACTATTATTAAAAAGGGATTGAAGTTCTCTTTAATTCTTAATATCATTATTATATATATCTCTCTGTCTTTAATTGTGAAGAATCTAACTGGAAATAATTAACAATTGAAAAGAAATATTGATTCACCCCCCTCTCAGTATTTCCAACATACATAACCTTAATTTGTGCTCTTTCACTCCATCTCTTCTCCCTTCACAAATTATACCTGAAACTTAAAATTAATATATTCTATGTTTACAACATATTATTTTGAGTTTCCCCTCTCTTGAAAAACTCCTGATGAAACTTAAAGTAATATATTTTTTGTTTACAACATATTATTTCAAGTTTCCTCTCTCTCCATGAATTTCCTCTGAAACTTAAAAGTGGTAGATTCTGTGTTTTCAACATATTACTTTGAGTTTCCCCTGCAGTTCTTCTTTTCATTCATATATTAGAAGTGAAATGCATTATAAAATCTTTTATTATTCCAGATCATTAAGGGTTTTAGAAAACTAGTTTCCATGGGGATAGAACAAAGACCTCAAGATAAAATCATTTCTATGACACACTTTTAAAATGTCTTAAGCACTGATTCCTTCCACAACCGAGGGATTGTTGCTTGAGATACAATAGTATCCACCCATATTATCTACCCATGGTATTGTAACTCAAGAAGACTACAAATAAAATGCCTCATTTTGTAAAAGGACATATTTTTCCATCACAATGTAGCTATAGCTATTTCTCATTATTTTAATAAAGATTTTATTTAAGTCTTTGCTTCTTATTTCTCAACATTTCAATTTCTCATATATCCCCCTTCCCCACCAAGATCAGGATCAATGGTATTAGAGTGGGTTGGGTTTGTTATGACCATCTAGTTACAAGCCATTGCTAGGAAAAATTACACCTTCTCTAACTATTTTGTGGCACTTAAATCTATTCTTCATGTCAACCACATTGATTTGAGTAACCTCAGTGTCGCCAAGGGTATCAGGAAGGAATTTTGTCTTGAAATAGGGATTTCTTCAAATTATTTACATACATGACTCATTGTTCTCATGTTCTCTTAAAGGTTTTATGACTTATGGTGCATAATGGCTTGTTCTCAGACAAATTTTTTGACCCCTAACCTATTGGTAGATGTGCATATTTTTGTGCATGGGAGGTAGCAACACCACCTTTATGAACACAACATTTCTGCAGGAATAGAGGGTCCTGTTGGTTTTCATGCATGGCTTCATGGGGGAGATAAGGTTGTTCATCCAATTTATAGCCATCTACATCAAAAAGGAAGAATTATGAATTTACACCATTGAACACCTGGGCCATGGCTTCTTCGACAAGCTCCACATGCATCCATTACTTTGAAATCCATCATTTTTTGCCTTCATGTATTCATAGTCACTAGGAAGTTCCATTGCATTATTCGTCCACTTCCACTAACTAGATGTCTAAGTTGGTGTGGTGTTCAATTACATCATGTATGGCATTTCCCCAAACTTCAAGCACCCTGGCCACTGGAGAACCCTCTCACTTCCTTGGCCCGATGAGTGTGGATGTGTTATCTGTTATACACCTATGGTTATATCTCGTTGGTGATGTTCAGGGAGGAGTGTAAGTGTTGCATAGTTGTGTCCAACCCACAACATATAATGGAGCACTTGCATCCTACCATTGTGTTGGAGCTCATCATTTTTTGTCAAAATCTACATTTGGGATTCGAACAGGTGAACTTGCCCAGGTTGATTATTCATGGGGGCTATGACATCATCTTCGACCCTGACTGCATGAGGGTCTTCTACCAAAGGGAAAAGAGTGAAGACAAGATGCTAAGGATTTACAAGGGCTTCTTGTGCACTACTTCCATGACATTTTTGTGCCTTTTTCCATGTTCCACTGACAAAAGAGAAGAAAAATAAGAAGCTCAAAGCTTATCTACATTCAACATCATAACAATCATTGTTGTTATTTATTTCTTGCCCTTAACATCACTGGAAATCACAAAATTGTGCTTTCATGAATTTTTTTGGTTTTCTTGCTCTTTCTTCTTGCAACACCTCTACTCATTCCTCTGAATATTTTTCTTAGAGAAAGGTATTACATAGGTGAGGAATTGATTCCATATTTCTATAATTGGAATTCTGCTAATAGGGAATCCTAAGATATAGAAAAACAACAAGTCAGAGAGTCGTTATTAATGAATATGGAGGAAGAAAAGGGTGGATAAAACCTTGAAATATCGGTGCAGGCTAAGGTTGAAACCATTTCTACAGAACCAATTCCTTCACAAAGTTGAAGCACTGAGAACCAAACTATATGAGGTCCTAATCCTCATCGCATATGTGAGGATTATGCAATATTTAGGTGATACAAAAGTTTTACTTCTAGTTATTGTTTTTGGTGATTCTTTGTGGTGTGGGGATATGCATGGTTGTAATCAATAGTATCGGCTATATCGGCCTTTCCATGGGCTACGATGATGTGTCCATGTTCGTTTCTCTCATTAGTATCTTGGGATTCTTTGGAGCAGGGTTCATCTCCGAGAACTTTATAAGGAAGGTTGGAATTGCAAGACCTCTATTAATGGTAGTATTGAAATATGTATGATTCTAGGATCCATATTTATGGTCATCTCTATTCTAGGATAATTGTACTTTGGGTCAATTATAGTGGGGTTCTATTACGTTATTTTCCTCTCTATTTCAGTTCCCACTGCATCAGAGTTTTTTGGATTGAAATATTATGAAATGATTTTAATTTTCTCATCCTTTGCTTTCCCATTGGCTCTTTCCTCTTATTTTTCTCATTGGTTTATATTTTGTACAATATTGAGGTGGCAAAGAGCCATGAAAGCAATGCAAGGACACTCCAAATTATTCTAAGTTTCATTCATCTTGAAAATCTTAAAAAAAACAACAATTATGTTGGTGCCCATTTCTACATATTGTTCTTCTTGGTGGTGGTTGGAGATTGTCTTCTAAGTTTCAACTTGGATGTTTATGATGGCAATGGAAATAATGCAAATTATATGCAAGAGGTACATGGTGCTTGTGGGATTTTAGACTTAGAAGTTACTAGTATTGCATGTTCATCTGAATCACTCTCCTTAAGCTCTCTAGTAGCATCTGGCATCTTTCCGACATCATATTTCCTGATACAATATTTGTTTGTAAGCTATACCAGGCTTGTTGGAGATTTGTATCCTACGTTTCCAACTATGAATTTGGAAGTTATGGGTTCCCATGGTGATTTGGCTATCATTGTTGAATATATTTAATCATAATTCTTGTTGTGACAAAAAAACCCCTCCTGATGCAAGGGTAATTTCATGGTGGGACTATCGAATCAAAATAATGGGAATTGTTATGCGGGATTTATGATTTCAAACAAAAGTATCTCCCTTAGATTCCATGGCCAACCTAGAATAATAGAGAAAAAAGGAACCCAATGCTTTTCTTAAAGTACACAGATGATGGAATGAAGCCTACCTGGAATCTATTGCACGCTTTGTTCCTTCTTCAACTTGAATGCTCCAATTCCACCTCTACCTAAATTAGAACTTGCACAGTCAGATAACACAAGTCAAGAAACTAAAATATCTATGCAGTATCATTTAAGTGCTCTATTCAATAGATCAACAAGGTATTGAAATAAGTGAAATAACAACAATCACATATAGGAAAACATAGAACTCTTAGCGTTAATATAAAAGTAAGGAAATTACAACCAAAAAAAGGTGTTAACATATAATATCCTTGTCACAATATGCACCTCCAATCACCCTAAATGCATGTAATGTTAACTTCTCACCTTAGCAACATAAGGGCAAAATCACTCTCCAAAATCCAACGCATTGCATATGCAAGGTATTATATATATAGTGAATTGGGCTAAGTTGGGAGTTCATGTCCAATTACCAATATAAGTTTTTAGATATACCTTTGATCAGAGGATAGGATCAAAGGACAAGGGATCGAAATTCCAAAGAAGGATTAGATAGGATCCAAAAGTTTTATCCAAGTTAAATTGTTGTAACAAATTTAGGAATCTTCTCGAAGAGGATGCTTCCGGAAACTCTCTCCTTTTCCCAAATTTCTAGAACCAACACAAGTGCAAAGGTGAGAAGCATGTAGGTGATCAAAATTGGCCACAATTATGCAACCTATAGGTGAACGTTGTCCAAATGAAGGCCAGGGAGCGTTGGTACTAAAATTGGCTCAAATTAGGTGGTTTCAGGTAAAAATTAAGGGAAATGAAGAAGGTGCACTTAGGGATTTTTTCAATGATGTTGACAAGGGGAAATATAATTTTTATTGATCCCATTAGGAGGCATAATGGTTGGATGTGATAAAATGGCCTATAATAGAATGCCCCCTAAACCACAAAGTAAAAAATGATGGATGATGACTGAAGTGATTTACCTTGTGACAAGTCTAGATCAAGAACAACTATCAAGCTTCATTTGTTACAATAAATTTAGATCATGAAATACCTTCATTGAGGTAGGCATAACCATACTCAACATAAGCAAACATAACATGTACAATGCTCAAAATATGCATCCACAGATGCAACTAGTGGACCCATGACTAGATGGATATTTGTATTATCACAACCATTATACATTGTGATCTCTGTATAACTCCTGAAATCGCAGCACGGATGGATGAAACTAGATCTAGGGTCTTTTATCTCGTTCACACAACCAACCAACGTACAAGTCTAAATATGTGAATCAATGAGCCGAGGTCGAACATGGTAGACAACAACTAATTACCTTACACTGGTGTAAGTCATTAACAGATGCAATAGAAACCATCGATGATGTTAACGGATCTCAAGGTACTATAGTACAATATGTATGGTGAAAATAAATGAGTTGATGTCAAATACCACACAAAGTCTTTTAGTCGAAGGCCAATGATGTGAACCTATCGCTAAGAGAGAGGAAACTTTCCATTGATGTATGTAAGAACCAAGGTACCAGAGGGGTGTTTCTAATTTAATTTCCTGGATGATGTGTTGATGTCGATAGGAAGCAACCTGTCACAGGAGGGCCTTGACGTATCCCCCATCAACGACATGAAATGGGTATCATTATTGAGATAAAATGATGGTGATATCGAACTGGATCAGGAAATGAAAACATGAAATGGAGGCTTAAGAGTATTGCGACATATATCAACTGAAATGAATTCTCTTGAACACATAAAAACATTGAATGGAGTTGGAAACATTGAGACAAAACCAAGATGGAGGCTCTAAAAAGGTATGATGAACCAAATGACAAGAATATTACTAATACTCAACCCAACAACCACGAAGATGAAGTGGAAGAGTTTCGTGTTCAAGAGTAAGTCCCTGCCATTAGAAAAATGGAGTACCCTATTTTCCCAATTTCCCTAACCATATTGGTCAGTACCTATTTTATTTTTAGCAAGCTTAAGGAGGATAACATATGCTTGATCTGTAAGTTCATCCTTCAGATGAATCCCTATGAGTATTTTTAACAACCCCTGAGAAGGAGTGGATCGGCCTTGTCATGTTCGACAAGCCCATCATTTTTTGGTATTTTAACGAGGCCAACAGAGAGAAAACTCGACGTCTTTTTAATGTTTATAGAGATTGAAAAGAGGCAAAAAAGAAAACTCTAGGTGTTCATGTTTGTAGATAGTCCCTGAAGTACGAAAAGGTAGAAAACAATACTTAAGATCACCTCTTAGCCATGTTTGACTAAGGTATTCCTTTTTTGTAAATAGTCCATCTCGGTCTAGAAAAGGTTTAAACTTATACTAAGCGGATGTATTTTCATTTACGTTAACAAGTTCGAAAAGAAAATTGCTTGGCAATCTTTTCATGTTTTGGAAGTTGGAAAAGAGCTGAAAGAGGACTCCAAGGGGTTCCTTTTTTGTAGGTTTATAAAGCCCAAAAAAGAGATAAAAGTATACTCCCTGGTCAAAATAACTTGTTTAAAACATGTCAAAACACCAATAATAATTTTCGACCTACACAAAAACCACAAAAGGATGAAACATACTTGTTTCATAGTAAAAATGAAGCATATCTACGTCAAAACATTAAATTTGAATAAAATGATGAAATAAATGACCATAAATACTCAAATTGACTATTCATTTTTACCATTTTACAGTTACCTTCAATAGTGAGAGTTTTGGAGCACTTCTTCCCTCGATCTTCTGCAACTGATTGTGGCTAATCCAGTGGATCATTTCGAGTACTTTCGCTTCCCATTTTTGTTTTTTCATGGCAAATTTTTGAGGTTTTGAGGGCCTTGGGTTACTAAAACTCACCCTAGGACCAATGCACCCCCCTTGTGTTGAAAAATGTGTTGCACCTAGGAAAACTATGACTGTTGGGAGAGGTGAAATGATCTAATTTTCACTATAGGGGCGTGTTGGGACCAAAAATCTCAATGGTTTATCAATTTTCCCTCAATTTTTGTCATATTTTTTGCATAAAAAGGAGTCTAATGAATCCTTTGATGATTTTTCAGGTATCCATTAGCACAAAATGGGATTAATTTGTCAAGAAAGATAAAATGAAGAGAAATATTTGATTGCAAAAAATGATCTTGCCACTATCTAGGCACTGAAAAATTGTGGATTGTTGACATTCTTCTAGCTACCTGGTATGAGGTAATAAATGGATTTGTTGAAATAACTCATTGGTTCATGGGTTGTTCAGGTATAGGTTTTCAGGTTTGGGGAACATCTACTTGAGATAAAGGTGAATGATATATACTTCCTTAAATGGTTATCCAAGAGGGTTTCCCCCATCTCTCTTCTAGGTGGGAGGAGTGGTGGGGAGAACGCAAAAGACAATATCAACACCTATTAACAACCTCAAGCCAAACCTACTATGGATGGAAATATTAATATCAAATATGTGACCTAGTTACCTTTGAGGATGATCCTATTTATCATTTCTAGATTGGCAGGAAACTCTAAACTCCATGTAGCGAGTTTATCGTACATGCAGTATGTGATAGAGTGTCTAGTTCCAATAATGTTCCACTGGATCAAGGATGTCTTGGCCAATATGAAAGAACAATTGACAAAAACGAAAGAGGGGAAGTTGAAAAACTTCAGTTATAGTTTGATTTTAGTATCTTTTTCTTTGGATCGGGTGTCATTTCTTTAGCCTCAGGAGGTTATACTACAACCCATCAATCCGAGGGTACCACGGATGAGGTGGTGGATAGATCATATGGTTCGACATGCAGGTCTGTTGGTGATCAGTTTCTCACTAGTATTCTTCGGATGGTTTCGCAGACAATTCATCATGATCGACGATTATTCTTACGCAGGGATGGATTTCCATGATGATATCGACCTTGTGCTACCTAAGGGTAAGAAATGTAATGTTTCAGGTAAAAATGTTTTGACCATTAATTTTTTGAAATTTTTACAATTTTTTTGTTTGTTTTTTATGTTTCCAAGACTACACTATTTTATGTTTCATGCATATGTTGGACCAGTTCAACGAGTGGGTGCATCATATATCTATCATGTAGTAGGAAATCCACATGAGGAGGTAGTGGTGCCAGTAAAAACCATTGCGGTAGGATGAGATGCGCTACGATATATTGAGGTAGTTGATAACATATCAGAGGTGGATCACCACATGGAGGGATTGACCCATAGGGTTGAAGAGATTTTAGTCGATTAGGTTCCCATGCGACTTCAGTGGCACACCATCAGGGTGCCAAGCCATATTGGTAATTTGTTGCGTAAGATGTATCATGTAGTGTCTTTTGATCATGAGCACCATTAGTCTACTTAGATGTTTACATGTATTTCTTCATATGGGCAATGTAGCCATATGTGTCTCAGGGCACAAGTTTTTGTAAAACCAAATATATATATATATATATATAGATACATGTTTTTAGTGTTTCCTAGTTCCTATTATGTTTTCAATATTATGTGATGTGAATTGAAAATTATTTACATTCATTTCAAATGTCTATCTAAAAAAATATTATTGTGGGCATCTGCTAAAGTGTTTAGATTTATAGAAATTTTTTCATATTGTATGAAATCGAGATGAATTTCCTAAAGACATACTCTCAAAACCATGCAAAGGATGGAGGGATTTCTAACCAAATAGGCATTCGCAAGTTGTATTACTATGACTTGGGAATCAAGTCTGATGACTAAATGACGAATACCATGTGAAATAACATCAGATAGTAGCTCAACCACTACGCTATACTCAATGATGTTGTTAGTCAAGTGATCAATGAAAATACCTTGCATACTCACCAGCTAGTCATTTGGAGTAGAGATGCCCATGTTGTGGAAGATACATTCCGAGTACGACGACTAGAACCATCAACATAACTAATGTATGGTTCGATAGGTTTCAACATCTACAAACCAAAAATAAATGGGATCAACGAAAAATGTGGGAAACTTTGAAAAAACACATTGAAAACACACTCAGACATACTTATAGACAATATTTACATAGTGTACTACATTTTAGATCAAGCATAGTATTTTTTGAGGTACAACCCATTTCTAGGCTACACCAGTGGAACTCCATCGAAATATACCAACTCATAGGCCCCTTTTGCAAGGACTCACTTGACAATGTATGGGCCCAACCACATAGGTTGGAACTTTCTTGGACCTAAATTATTGGCCTTCTAGTCATATAAGAGAATGAGATCACCTTCGAAGATGACTCGAGGCTTGAAATTTTTTTTGTATTATGCCTTAACATGTATTTTAAGAGCTTCATTGGCTAAAGCAGCATCGTGTCAGGATTCATCCAAATGAGTCAAATGTAACAGACATTCCTCCTCCACAGAAGTGGTAGGAATAAGTTCGACAGTTAGTTTCGATGATGTAATTTAACACTCAATGGGGAGGATTGCTTCCACACCATATACCAACTGAAAGGGTTTGAATCTGGTAGAATTCCTTACTGAGGTTCAGTATGCCCACAAGGTTGCATAAAGAAGCAGGTGTTAGTATGATTTATGGACCCCTATCATAATTTGAATAACAGTTTTAAGAAATTTTCTGACATCCTCAACATGTCCATTAGCCTGTGGATAATAGAGAGTGGAATTTTCATGCAAAAGTCTCAAATTGGCAGCTTGTTTGGTCATCATATGATTTCGGAAATGTTTTCTATGATTCGTAACTATCGCTTGTGGTACGCAAAACCTAGAAATAACATGATTGAATAAAAAGCATGCAATCATCTCACCAATGTTGCTAAATGTAAGAATCGCCTTGGCCAAGTTAATAGAGTATTTGATAGCAACACTAATATAACCATGTCCCCCGACTGAGTGAGGGTTACATGTCATAAATTTAATGCTCCATTTCGCAAAAGGACCAGCAACTATGAAGGGATGCAAAGGAGAATGCAAATAATGTATCTTGTGATCATAAATCTGGCATGCATGACACTTCTGGACAATGACAATGCAGTCGCAAAAACTAGTGGGCAAAAAGTAACCAGTGCCTTAGATCTTTTGCGCAATAGCATAACGAGATAGATGCCTACCACATGACCCCTAATGGCATTCATTAAGAAATTTCTCGGCTTCCTAAAGAGTAAGGCACCTCTGTAATATGATATGAATACCACAACAGTAAATGGTGTCACTGATAATGATGTAATTTCAGGATTGGTATCGAATACGTCACCACTCAAACGAGATGTATTAGGCTGGAAAGTCTGGGTCTGAAAATAAATCAGAAAATATCCTTACCATGGGTCAGACGAAGAAATCATAAACAATGACTCTCCATGGATAGAATTTTTAGATGTAGATTCAGAATCAGGGGAAGGAATTTCGAACATAAGCTTTGTGAAAAATAGGGATTTCTTGAATTGGATTTGATGAATTCTAGGTTTAATTCTTGGAGAATAAATATCCACTTAGAGTACTTGCCCCCAAAAATTGGCATGACAGTATATATTTCATAGGTTTTCAATTTGAAAGGACTGTAGCTTTCCTAAGCAAGAAATAATGGCGAAACCTTTGGACGGATTGAACGGCTGCCAAAGCCAACTTATCTACATGAGTATATCTGTTCTCAGTATCATTGAGCTTCTAACTCATATAATAAATGGTATGTTCAGTCCAAATATCTTCCTCTTGGAACAATACCATTGCTATAGTAGAAATGAAAAAATCTAAGTACAATAAATAATTGCGGTGATAATCAGGGGGGTATAAAAGAGATGCCCAAACCAATACATCTTTGAGGGCCTCAAACGTTTTCTAAGAAGCGTCATCCCAATGGAAGGGTACCCTTTTCTTCAATAAGCAAGTGAATCCTTTGGTCAGCTCAGGGTAATTGGGGATGAACCTTCGTAGGAAGTTAGCTTTCCATTGGAGTCTTTGTAATTGAATGAGAGAAGAACGTGCAGGCAAGTCGACGATTTCTTGCACTTTCAAGGATCAATACAATTCTTTGTTTTGAAATAACAAAACCTAGGAGATGAACATAAAAAACACATAACACACATTTGTGTGGGTTAATTTGATTTTTATAGTGTCTGCAACGAAGAAAGATATCTCGAACATGCATTGAGTGATCAACCCGATGTTTGGAATGAGCAAGGAGATCATCCAAATATGGTTGTATGATGTGTTATATATCATGAAAAGCATAATCCATCACATGTTGAAACTTGGGACCCGTTGTTATGAAACCAACTCACAAAATAGAAGAAAAGAGAGATCAACGACTTAGAAATAAGCCTCCTTGAGGGGGAAACCTCCTTTACATTACATAAATGAACGATTATTAGATGATACAAATGAAAAAACCTCCTTTCTATATATATGAGTCCAATGGGTCACAATATAATCCTAGCCGACATAACAATAACAATGTAAGGGCACAAAAATAACAATAGTGGGCTTCTATGGGGCACAATAATAACAATATGGGGACTACATGGGCACAACAATAATAATAAGGGGTCTATACTAATAATAATAATAAGGGGATACATTATTATTATAGGGACCTAACATGTCCCTCCCCTTCTATTATCCTTGATAACAACTAGGTTTTTATAGGTTGGTCTTAGGTAAGTTAGGCGAGGTCATTAGGGTGAAATAAGGTCATGAAATTCATTAATTTTCAAAAAATGTACATATGTGGGGATATTAAAGGTCATAAATAAGGTGATAGGTGTCAATGTCAAATAAAAATCCCAAAAATATCTTGTGCATAAGTAAAATTGGCCATTTCATGTAAATTTGGCACTTTTACACAAGTTCACAGAGAAATTAGTGTAAAACAGTCATAATTCGCTATTTGGTGTTTTTGTAGCATTTATTGTTTTTTGGGAGCACATGAGTCATCAAGAGATGCCGACGTGTATCAGTAGAGACACCTATTGACCAAAACACACAACAAGGAGGGTGATTAGGCTGTTAGCTCATCATTTTTGCCACATCATAAAACATAACAGCGCATCCTAAAATTTTTAGAAGAAAAGATTAGATTCTAGTATGATTGTTTGTCACTGGGTCATGGTCATTTCCACCTCATACAAAGTTGCTTGGTTCAATGGAGATGGTGCAGACAAAATTAAAGAAAAAGGCTTGAAAATGATAGTTGTGGGTGAACCTGCTACCTCTTGAAGAGGGTAAGAATTTTTTTGCTCCAAATTTTTTCTTAGGATGATCCATCCATCATTTAACATAGACATGGACAGTTTTTTGGAGGTAAAAAGTGGAAATTTCAAATTCTGGAAATATCAGGCAAGTTCGTAACGTACTCCTGGCTTAAAGCTGAGTTTTCGCTACAAACTTGCGGAAGATTATTTTAAGGTATAATTTCCAAATTTTATCATAATAGGAGTGGGTAAAGGCATTTATTTACGTAATTTTGTCTAATTAAGACCCTCCAATGATCAGAAAAGTTAGCAAGGGTGCAGAAGGTGGTGAAATGAAAATGCTACGAACTCTCCTGAACTTTCCTATACATGATTGTTTTAGTAGTCAACTTCAACTTCAATTTATAACCAAATTCAAAATCATTTTGGAAATATAAAGGAGGTTTATCTTCATCACAAGCCCATCTACAAAAAGCTCTCTAATTTTTTTTCAAATCCATCATGGTTGGTACATTATGCACTCATATGTGAGGCCTATTTTTCAAAATGTTCACAAACCAAATTTGTGTAAAAATTGTAAAATTTGACTTGGAAGAGGTCCAACTCAACATCCACATGGCATAATGACACATCATCAGTCCAGTACACTCATAAAATTAGTTGGTTACATTTTATAAGGGTTTTTAAAGGAATTTGTTTAACTATTTAATGGAAGAAGAGCCCTTTTTGTATTCAAACTCTGCCAAACAGAAAATATCCCTAGGAAATCTCAAAGTCATGTAATCCTATTTGAAATAGGTCTCTGAGGTAGGAATACAAATCTAGCAAGGTGGGAAACCATTTGTATGAGTCATCACTCTATAAATGAGATAGTTTTAGAGTTATAGAAGGGTTGATCAATGTTATTACATATGCTACTTTTGTAATATTTTCTAGTCAGTAATATACAGTTGCAGAAAGCTTCTTTTAGACTTGAAATTCCTCATTTAATCTTCCGCCTTTCAATGTCTATTCAACTCACTTTGTGTGTAATCAATTGGAATTCATAGTTAAATATGCTCCAACTTCCTTTATGCATTTAGTTTGCTGTTCAAATTATTATTTTTATGAGAGCATACATGCCTCAGCTTCCATGAAACATGTTTTTTATGTAATTGAGTTTCACACTGACTCCATGCCTAATGGTAGCCATTAACTTCCATCGTTCACCTTGAAAAAACCATTAAAAACAAACTCAAGAGTTAGCCATCTTTGTTCTAAGAATTGTCTATTGAATATCATACATTTTCTTGAGAGATCCCTCTCAGGTTGGAAGGGCTAACTTCCAACCATAAGTGGTTTGAAATAGTTACACTGAATTGACTGTTGAGCAGCCCAATCAGCCTCATTTTGGTAATAACACCTTCAATTAAGTTTTGTCCTCAATGTTTGATTATTTCTGGATGCTTCTGTATAAAATTCTCATCCTCACATGTGGAATCTGTAGTTGGTAAGTTCTTCCACTTCATGAGATACTCTGAAATTGATCGATTTCATAGCTTTCGATTTCTTGTTTTTGTTACGGCTTCAAGTTCCAATATGATTTTTCCTTCCTTGTTAGGTTCCAGTAGTATTTTTTGAACTAGGACTTGCTCCATCTATACTATCCATGTTATTGAATCCTTGCCATCAAACTTCCTCATATCGATCTTTGGAATATGGTGGGTTTTCAATCCAATGTTAGAGTCTATGAAATCATGATTAACATTTCTTTTTTTTCTCAGCATGAGTTTCCTCTACTACCTTTTCACCACTAGGAAGCTTTTATTTTAGAAATTTTTTCAAACCTTCAAGTTTCGATTATGTACCATCAATCTTAGCTTCAATGACATCCATATTTTTCTTTCTTTTGCGAAAATCGATATTGATACTAATGTATCTCTACGATTTCATATCCCCAATATTTGAGCTTCGGTCCTATAGTATCCCTCTTAGTCTTATTTCCAATGCCACATGTTAGACCTGATTTGGATTCTTCAAGAAAAAATTATGTCCAATCTACCACAATGACCTAATTATGGAAAAGTTTAGTACTGTGAACTTTTACGGCATGCCATGTGTGACTGTTTCATCCTTCAAACCTACAATTGTTACAACATAAACTAAATTCCATTAAATTTATGCCACTTTTTATGGAATTCCAATCAATGTCTGAAACGAAAGTTATGACACTTTTCCCTCGGCCACTTATTTGCAATGAAATTATGGAGCATGCCAACACCCTAAATCCATCATATCATATCTCCAAAAATACAACGAACCAAGGTCTGAAATTTTTATAAGGCAATCTGAAAGATCTCGGCTCAAACTGTTTTTTTTTTGTAGCTTCTGTAACTTCATAGAAAAAAGGTTCGAGCGAAAATTCCACAATGACATATTTGAAGCAGCAAAACCTTAGAATCCAAAGCTCTGATACCAAATTTTATGAAACCGGCTCAAAAAATAGAAGAAAAGAGAGATCAACGACTTAGAAATTAGCCTCTTCCAGGGGGAAACGTCCTTTACATTACACAAATGAGAAATTATTGGATGATACAAATGACAAAACCTTCTTTCTATATATAGGAGTCTAATGGGTCACATTATAATCCTAGTTGAAATAACAATAACAATGTAAGGGCACAACAATAAAAATAGTGGGCTTCTATGGGGCACAATAATAGCAATGTGGGGAGTACATGGGCACAAAAATAACAATAAGGGGGTTATGCTAACATTACCAATAAGTGGATACACTAGTATTGAAAGGAACTAAAACCCGTATTCTTCAAGTCAAATGAAAGCTTTCGATAAGAAAAATTACCCAGGGGCCAAATAAATGTAGTCTCAGGATGATCCGTTGAGAGAATTTTGATTTTATTGTAGCCCAAGAACCCATCCATGAATTAATAGATCTCATATCCAACATAGTCATCAACAATCCAGTAGATGAAAAGGGTCAAATAGTTATCCTCGGGACAAACACGATTCACACTCTGATAATTGACACATACTCGGATCGTGCCCTATTTATTCATGACAGGGATGACATTTGATACCCAGTCAGTCAAAGGAACAGAGTATATGAAAAAATCTTGAAGAATATTTTCAACTTTAGCCTTGATCCCTGCAACCTTCTTGGGATGAATAAGACAGAGGCATTTTCGGGCGGGTTTGGCATCAAGACATGTCTTAATCTCATGTACCACTATATTTGAGTGAATGCATGGAATTTATTTATAAGTCCATGCAAGCACATCCTAAAACTCACAAAAAAGGGCTTTATAAATCTCGATCTCAGATGGAGAACAAGATGCTCCTATATACATATTTTCGACAATACTTGGTTTGATAGAAATGTACAGATATTTGAAAGATGCAGAAAATATGGAATTTCTCTAAACCCTAAGAAATTTTTTTTTGCTCTTAGTGAAGGTAAACTCTTGGGGTTTATTGTTTCAAAACATGGAATTTATATTTATCCAGAAAGAATTAAAAAAATTAAAAAAATATCATTACCACATACTAATAAATCAATGCAATGTTTTTTGGATCAAATTAATTTTGTCAAAAAATTCATCCCTAATTTTTCACACATCATTCTACCTCTACATAAAATGATCTAGAAGAATTCATTGTTCAAATGGGGAGATGATGAAAAAGAACCATTTAAACACATTAAACAAGCCATAATTAATGCTCCTTCTCTATCGACTACCAAATTTTCTAATTCATTTATTTTATACACTTTTGCCTTTGATCTATCTTATGCAATAGTTTTTACCCAATCAAATGAACAGAAAAATTGAAGCTCCAATTTCTTTTTTTAGCTCAAATTTTCAAGGAGATGAATTAAATTATATAGAATTAGAAAAGCAAGCCTTCATAACTTACAAAGCTATTAAATATTTTATACCTTTTCTTCTGAAAATTTATGTTAAATTTATTGTTCCTTTCTCAACATTTAGACAATTGCTTCTTTAGAAGGAGTTAGGAGAAAAATAGGCTAATTGGGTCACAACATTGCAAGAAGATGACCTAGATATCAAAACCATAGTTATCACTCCATCGGATCTTCGAAGCTGAGGAAGATACCAAAAAAGGTAACCACAGACCAATCTTTCGACAAGTAGCTAGCCACACTAGGCAAAAGAGAGCTCTCTCCACAAGATCACAACCAAGATGACTGGATAAATGAGATTTTAGGTTAGGTATAGTAGCACTAGGGTTTGGTTGATTTATTTTTAGTGTTGGATGGTGAATTAGGTCAAGGAAGAAGCTAGGTCAGGGTAAATAGGATCATAATTGAAGAGATCTGATGGGGCAAGATAGATAAGCACTTTAACACATTAAGGTATCTTTATGTAGTGATTAGACTGCTAGGGTTTCAGAAAAGAGCATGGAAAGAATGAATTATTTTCAATTAGAAGAAGATGAACGTGAAACTGAAATAATTCTTCCAAAACAGAGAATCAACTAATGAATTCCATGTATCTGAATTAGGAATCAATTAAATTCATATATGGCATGAATATGAAAATCACAATACATTCAAACATTTGCAAACATAATAGGAAACAACGCTAAAACACATTACCACAGGAATCTCACCAAATTATGATTAGAATAGTGTTCAAATATCAATCATATAGCATCCAACCCTTGCAATGACAAAGGAAATGAAAGATATATACCAAAAAATACTTCTCCCACTCTCAGTGGTCGAATCCATGACTTGTGGAGTTGATCCCTAAAGTGCTCAACTGGAATCCTAATGACTAGGGAGGTCAACAAACTCATCCCTATCATTGATGAAACTAATTCACTTTGGCCCAAAATTACATATTTACTTGATGTATCTACCTCTAGTAACTATTAATGACATAACTACATTTACATTTTACAATTATGTCAGTAAATATCCTTGGAATCCATCAATCAACTGAGATAACTTGAAAACCTTGAAGAAATCAGTCAACTGTAAAAAGCGCAGTGTGCTTGGTAAAAAGCACAACGTGGGCCTTCTAAACCATTTTTTAGTGACTTAATAAAGTCCAAATTGGACCCAATATGGTTCATTGGAAATATATTCAAGTATAATTGTGAAAAATGTTCTCGAGCTCTGAAAATGGTTGAGTGAAGCTCCTCAAAAATGCAATCTCCCAAGACTGGTCAAAATGTGCAGCGAGAGGCTGAAAAAGGACATAGAAAGGTGTTTTTTTAGAGGTTTTTTTTCCAATTATGCATATCAAAATCTTTGTTTTTGATGTAACAATAGTCAAAATTTGTTGTAGACATCATTCTCTATCCAAATCTATAGAGTTTTCCTCATTTGGAGGCCTCCACAAAAAGTGCAGTGTGGCCCACGTTGCGCTTTTTGCAGGCTAACTGTGCAAAAAGTTTGTGAAAGTTTACAAAAATTCCCTAAAACTCAGAAACTTGACAAAAAATCTTCAAAACTGGTAGATGAAGTACTGATGAGGTATCTCAAGCAACCAAGGAGGCATCAACCAGTAACTAAAGTTTGTCATTCTCCTTTTCTTTGATTAGGTTTTCCTTCAGTTTGTCCTTCAATTGCTTGATCCCGATGTTGCAAATATTGTTTCTAGTGTTGTATCTATCATCCATGTGTATGAGAATCTGATTATCCTTGTTGGCCTTATGAAGGAGCTTCTCATGGTGGATGTTCACTTTGTCAAGCTAGACTTCACTGTCATCATTGATTTCTTTTGAAATTTTTTCCTCAAAACTAAGTTGTTCTGCCTCATGTTTCTCCTGCTCTAATGCTCTCTTAAGACCTCTTGATTTTGGTCTTTTATTGGTGGTTTGAGTCTCATCATGATCAGACACATCACGTTCCATCACTTCTTTTCCTTTGGTGTCTTACCTCTTGGCCTTCAACAACTCCAATTCCATGAGTACTTGTTTGTCTTTCAGCTGCTTGTTTTCTTGTTCAAGGAAGGAGATGAAATTGTGCTCTGGCCATATTGTCCTGCAACTCTCTGATTGTGGCATATTTCTCTTAAATGATTAGGTTTGAGGCTTTATGATCATCTTGGACATCCAATTACACCAGGTCAAACTCTCTTTCTTCCTCATGATGAAGGTCTTATTTCTCTTGAACAATTGCCTCTTGCTACTTCTGATTTCCATGTTTTGTCGATGAAGAAGGCAAGGCCCCTTCCACAACCTATGGAGAAAACACTTTCCTATGTCCTCTCTGGTACATTTTTACCTCTTTATCCTCTTTCGTTTTCTTCACAGTGTCCCTGCTAGATAACCTAGTTTTCTTGTGGGGAACTGATGCTGATGGTGGAATAGGTCTAGTAGGATGATTTGGTGTTGGAGTGAAGACATATGCCTCAATGAAATTCTCCCATGCAATGCTTAGTTGCTTGAGGTGGTGAAGGAAAATGATTTTAATGAGAGAGTGATGGAAGAGGTTGTTCATTTGAAGCTCATACTCTATTTTTTTCACTATGTCAGCCACATTTTCAATACTCATGTATAAGTAGTATGGAAGGTTGAGAAATTTCACCCTAGTGAAATGCATGAGAAACCTGATGTGATAGTTGTACAACCTAGAAAATATTCCCTCACAAGTAAATTATCTCATGATGATCCTCATCATGGGGGAAAACGCATTCAACAACTGACCAAAAGGAAATATCTTCTTGATGTTATCTTTGTAAGGTGCCTTGAGGTAAGGTTCATACAACTGGGCATTCAAATCATTGGTCTTTCACCATTTTTCACCCACATTGGGTATCCATGTTGCTGTTGCAATGATGTCAGTAGAAATGGTGAAAGTCACCCCTATAATAGTCACTTGGTATTTTTGGATGTTGATGATGAAAACCATGATCAAAGTAGGATGACTCTCCACTCTTTGTACCATCTTACAAAACTCAAAGCAACCTACATGTTGGAAACATTTGACAGATAAAGTGATGCCATTAATTCCCTAGTGTCTAATGGCTCTAATATCAATATTATCCCTCCTTTATTATATGTTTTCTTCTCTTCTTTTGTGGTATTTCTTTCCTCCTCCATGATGTTTCTATCCTCCTCCATTATGTTCAGTTTTGTCTTGAAACCTTAGGGAATAAGGGGAAGGGAAAGGGAGTAGGATTGTAGGGTTAGGGGGTTGGGATGAGTGAGGAAAAATTTGGGGAAGTGTGTAAGGGATTTATAAAGTGTAGGGAATTGATGGGGGGTTGAAATATTTAAGGGAAATAGGGTTGGAAATTTCTAATACAGGGAGGTATCTAGCTGCCTAGGAAAGCACAACTTAGGGGTAGGGTTTTAGGAAATAGAGCTTGGGAATGGGAAATGAGGGGATGTAAGGATAGTGGGGAGTGATTTAGGGTATAAGGAAGGTAAATAGGTCTAGGGGAAAGAAAAATGGAGCTTGCAAATTGTGAAACTAGGGTATAATTTATTAAAACACGATATAGAGGGAAATGAGGGTTTACACCATGAATTTAAAACGAAAAGCTAAAAGGAGGGTCCTAGGAGGTATAACTTACTTGGAAACTTGTGTAGAAACCTTGAAATTGTGGTTATAACCTATGCAAGGAATATTTGGAGTCGTGGCTCTCCTCTGAAAAAAGTGCAGCATACTGAGGAAAAGCACAGTGAAGCCCTGCGAAAATCTCAGTGTCCCTCCTGCAAAAAGTGCATTGTCTTTCAAAAAAGTGCAGTGAAGGTGCCAAAACTTGGTTTTCTGAAGAAAAATACTATTTTTTTCTTGGGGAACTTGGAGAGCTTGATGCTTGAGGATGAAAATGACTGACTTTTCGGTCTTTGGGGGCCTTAATACTTGGATAAATTTCATTAAACAAACTGCGAGCCACATTTCCTTTCTTGAAATTAACTTTACATTTCTTATTTACCTTTAAATTTTGAATTTTATCTTTGAACTTCATCTTTTGATGGCTTGGGAACACTTATTGGATTTTTGGAACTTTACTTATTTGTTGATGGAACTTTGAGTGTGCGGATACTCTGAGAAATTATTACAAATTAGGAACATAAAATTACATCTTGCTCTAAAATCAAATTTACAAATCAAACTTACTGATGAAATTTATTTATTGGCACTCCTTCACTTGTTGGAATTTATGCATGAAATGGTGATTTGATGACCTTGGAAACCCTAAGACCTAATAGATACTCTGAATAAATGAAACCATGATGAAAATGTCTGAAATGATGATGACAACTCATGACTGATGGTACACTCAGCAAAGTGGTGAAATGAGCCAGCAAGTAGTAAAATTTTGAAAGGAGTGAGATTAGACCTAGATCTACATCCAGTGAAAAAAAATTTTCATAATGACCTAATGGAATGAAAAAAATTTCAAAATGGGATCTAACATGACATGAAAAGAGTTTATTTGATCATTGGTGGAAGGATGCAAAATCTGACACTAGCATTGGCTCCAGCTGGGGATGAAAACTCCTTGGAGGTGTCAAGAACACCATAGACCAAGTAGCCTATCCATTAAGCATGGAGTCAAAATATGAAAACAAACTAAATACTAAAAACTTAATATAATAAACTAACTAAAAACTAAATAAAAACTGATTGAAAACTAACTCAAGATTGACTGAAAACTTACTTGACTTTGACTAACTTAAATTTGAAAACATAAGAAAACCAATCAAACTTTATGGCCTTCACCTCAGGCTCCAAGCTCCGGTGATTCTCCACTCCACACTTTGCAGAAAATTTAAACTGATATTTACAATGGAATTGGGAAATGTGAAATTTGCATCAGAAAAGATAATTCTTAAGGAGTCTACCATTGAACGATCCTCCTAAGAATTTTTCTCCATTCATCTCCTTCAATATGAAAGCATGTTGTCCATGAAAGGCTGAGATCTTGTATGGCCCTTTCCAGAGGTTCTCAAATCTTTCGTGCTTCCCTTTTTCCTCGTTCCTTGCATCCCATTAGAGGACCACATCTTCAAGCTTAAAATAATTCATCTTGGTCTTGTGGTCATATACCTTATTTATCTTTTCATGAAGCTTTGAGGTGTTCTGAAAGATCTCATCTCTTCTTTGTTGAAGGTGGATCATTTGATTGATCCAACATTGTAGATCATTCTCCTCGCTTCCTATTTAGTGCAAAAATTTCATGACCATGACTGCAAGTAATGTAGGAAAAAAAGTGTATACACCATACACTAACTAAAAAGGGGACATTCCTATTGATTTATTACTACTCACCCTATCCGCCCACAAAACATTAAAAAAAATTTGTGACAGTTCTTCTTGTTTTCCTCAAGAATTCTTTATGATACTAATCAAATATTTATAAGAAGATTATGCTAAGCCATTACCTTGTGGATAATAGGTGGTTGAGTGCCCCACTTTTATGTTGTACTTGTCACAGAACTCAACTATTCTCTTTGACTTGAATGCAACTGCATTTTCGGTAATGATTTTATGAGGACAACCAAAACAAGACAAAATGTTAGTCTCCAAAAACTGAATAATTACTAAATTTTTTGCTTTCCTTGTTGGAATCACTTCGATCCATTTGGTGAAGTAGTCGGTGGCCGTTAAGATCCATTTATGTTGTGCAGATGATGTAGGGTGAATCTCTTTGAAGTATTCAAGGCCCCATTGTTGAAAAGGTGCATGTACTAAAATAGGCTTCAAAGGTAATGGAAGAAGTTTTCTTTTACCTTGAAACACCTGGCACTCATGGAAACTCGTCACTATTTTGTACAAGTCTGCAAATAGAGTTGGACAATAATATACTGCTCTCAACACTTTGTTAGCCATGATTTTCCAAAATAGATGGCCCCCACACTATCCCCTATGGAAATAATTCATTACTTATTTTGCTTCATTTTCAACTAAACAGTTCAACAAAATACCTCTTGGGTCTTTCCAATAAAGAGCGTTGTCCAAAATGCAGTATTTGGAAGCCTTCAATTTCAATGACCTACCCTTACTCTTATACATTCCCGGAGGAGGATTTAAATGCTAAAGAACATATATAATTTATAAATACCAGGGAGAGGAAAGAAAGATATCAGATACCTATATGAGGGTGCCATCCTCTTCTTCATTGGACAATGCTGAAATGAGGTTGATGTCTAGGGAATGTAAGTTCAACTCATCCATAATATTGGCTAGTCCTTGACCTTTGATCAGCTTTGTGGGCTTGATATTGAGGTCATATTCTAACATTGATTCTATCCACTTACCTCTTATACCTTTTGAATCAGTCTGCATAAGAACATATTTTATTGCTGCATTGGGGACATATGCCAGAATATGTGAATGTAAGATGTATACACAGAAATCCTTCAAATCCTTTACCAAATCCAAGGCTTGCTTCCCAATGATATTTTACCAAAGAGCTGCATCCCTAATGGTTCCACTGAAAAATGCAATGTGCTGCTCGGTCTTATCCTTATTTTGCATCAATACCGCGACCAAGGTATGCTTGAAGGAAAGTGAGAAAACAATAAAATCAATAGAATAATATGGGTTGATTAAAATAGGGGTTTTGGTTAAAGAAAAATTCACTGATTTAAAAGACTTCTTGGCATCCTCGGACCACTTTACCTCATTATCTTTCTTTAAAATGTTGGTCATTTCTTGAAGATGCTCAACCAAATTTGGAATAAATCTGCGTAAGAAGTTCATCTTACCATTGAAAGCCTAGATTTATTTCTTACTCCGTGGAAATTCAATTTGATGAATAGCCTCAACCCAGGAAGGTTCAATCCAGATTCCATCCTTGGAGATGATATGACTGAGAAGCTTTCCCTCCTCCATGAAAAAAATGCTCTTTTTTGGATTAAGAGAAATTTTGAATTTCCTGCATTTCTAAAATACAATTCCTAAGTGATAGAAGTGTTCATCATTGGAATGAGAGAAAATTGTTAAATCATCTATATATACCACTAAGAAAACATATTTCTCGTCTAAAAAGGCTATGTCCATCACCCGTTGAAAGGTGGCCCTTTCGTTCTTGAGTCTGAATGGCCTATTGGCATTATTAAATGTGTCCCAAGGTGTCGTGAAGGTAGTTTTGTCTTGGTCCTTCTTATGCACTAAAATATGATTGTATCCTGAATATCCATCGAGTATTGACATTCAGGATGCTCCAACCACTCTTTGTAGTATGTGATCCATTTCTAGAAGGAGATAATTATCCTTAAGGGACACCTTGTTCAAGTTTCTAAAATCAATGCAAAGCCTTATTTCTCCAGTCTTATTTCTTACCGAAACTAGATTTGATATCGAGTCAAAAAATCTGATAGGAACATTGATGTCGGACTTGTAAAGTCTGTTCACTTCCTTTTCTATTGATGGCAGAAACCTCAGGTTGATTCTTCTTTGCTTTTATCTAAAGGTTTTTTGGTCGGGCTTAATTGGGATGGTATGTTGAATGATATTCTTATCATAAACCTTCAAGTCTACATAATCCCAAAAAAAAACATCAGAAAATTTAGACAATAAATCAATATATTTGTACTTTACCTCAGGAGATAAATACTTGGACAGTTTGACCATATTAGGCTTGTCCGTTGTTCTAATGTTTAAATCCCACACACCGTTCTCCGTAGGAACCAATGTTGGCTTCCAACTACATCAGTCTGATTAAAAAATTCTTCCAAAGGTATGAGACCTATTGGAATATTGTTATCCTTAAACTGTAATATATCAACTTGAGTGGCTTCGATGACTTGATCATCCTTGTAATAAACTTCATCAATGAAAGAATTCTTGAATTCACCTTCATTTTGTAGAAATTTTTTTACCTGTTTGTCATCCAAGAATACTTTCCAATACTGCAAGTTGTTAGGGATAGTTGGCTGATGTTTTACATGAATTTCAAACTTCTTATTGGAAAATATAGGGATCTTGAAATTACTTGCTGTTGTAGCAAGCAAACCTTCCATGAGATTCTGACTTCTCGGAACTACTGTCAATGTATGTTTGGGAAAAATATTTAGGATATCCAGTACAACATTACTGTATGCTCTCATTCATGGATGCTTGATATGGTATTCCCATTTGACATGTTTTATCACAAGTTTGGAGTCACCATAAACTAAAATTCTTCTTGTGCCAAACATTTTCAGGATCTTGAGGCCGGTGATCAATGCCTCATATTTTTCCCCATTGTTAGAACAATAAAAATCCAACTTGTATGAACATAATCTTGCATTTTTCGGAGCTTTACCTGGTTAATGAAGAGGAGTGCAAATCCAAATCTTGATGCCTGCCCCGTCTTTCCCCAAGGCACCATCAAAATCCATGGCCCAAGGACCATTTTCATCTTCCAGATGTTGGAATTATGATTTTTGTTCTGTCTCGAATTTTCAGGCCACTTCTTCATTCTGATTTAAAATTTTCTCCGCCTTCTCTAATGAATGCTTTGAAGAAATTGGAATATTTTCTTTTCTCTCATATAAAACTTATCTTACACAATTGGAAATTTCTTGAATATCTTCTACTTCTACATGCTTACTATCTACATCATTCAAACTGCTATCATTAAAAAAAAAAAAAAGTTTCTAGATCTATATTTACAACATTAATTGGATGATTATTAGTCTTCTATTTGCTGGTTATCATGTATTTCATCTTCCTTTACTAGTACAACTATCTCAATTGTTCGAAAACTGAGATGGTGGCATAACAAAAATCTAGTTATAAAGTGCCTCTAACTTCGATCTCCAAGATCTCGACAACAACATACCAAACCCTGGTGGTATATCAGCTACCACCACATCCATCAAGATATTATTTTTGGAATTTTTTGAAGGGAAACTAGTAAATCCTTTATGAGACCAAGACAACTGACTCTACTTGAATCAAAGGAATACAAGTCATGGAATGGACGAGTGATATCAAGTCCCAATTTCTCCGTAATGGCTTTCGGCATCAAATTTTGGGAAGCTCCAGAGTTGAGCATGGAATTGTGAAGCATACATTGGTGAATTCTCAGACTCAAATAGAATGGGGTAACTTTAGTATCCTCTAACTAACCATGTATTATTGGACCAAATATAAGTTCAGGTTGGTCATCTTCGACATTTAGTATATCAGATAAAGGATCTAATTTTAACATTTTGGCTACATGAGAGTCATACCAATTGTTTTTAACAAGTTCTGTTAAAGGTATCGACACTTTTAATTTGGAAATTTCAGTTTCTGAGCTGAAAGTAATGGATTTTTCTACCTCTTTAATGATGATGTCTTTTTTGTCAGCATGATCCTTTAGTGTAACTTCATTCTTATGACTATCCCTGTCTTTGCCCAGTGTGCTTGTAGATGGTTGATTAACCTTACTTTTATTTTCAACTGTAGGTTATTTTTCTTTATTTTGATTACCTTGATGATTTTTCTTTGGTTGAGTATCTTTTTGTTGGGATGCCCGCTTCTGAATAGGATTGACTGGGACATCTCCACCCCTCAATGAGTACTGCCTCTCCTGTGAGTTGAGTGCATTCAAATAGCTTCACTGATAATCATCAGACTCAACCGCCATTTCATGATCATTGGCTAATATATAATCTTCATCCTTGGGCACATTCTTCTTCTCAACATACTCTTCATTTTCTGTCAAAAATAGGGGTTGACCATCAGCTGTAAAAAAATTATTTTCTTCAAAAATTGGATATTGTTCTTCTTCCTCAACTCCTTGAGCATAATTTTTCTGCAAGGGTGTCTGAATCTGTTTTTGTTGTGCTAGTTGCTTAGGAGCCCTTTTTTCTCTTTGTTTGATTATGAATTGAGGCTATTTTTCCTTTCCTCTGAAGTTAGGATTTCTAACTTGTGCTTCTGGTTGTCTTTCTGTAATAGACATCCTGTCAACCATCCCTTATACTATCCTTATCAAAGTTTCCAATTTTACCTAAGAGGATGAGGATGCTTCTTCTTTGATGGTTACTTTCCTCTCACCCTTCATCCTTGACTTCTTAATTGTCAAGTTTTCTTCCACAATGACTGCATTATTCTGCATGTATTCTAATGTTGCAGGATTCCTCTCTCGAAATTGATATGCCATGTCTGGATCAAAGCCATTTGGGTAATGCAAGAGATCCAAACCTGGAGGAGGTTTGATCTCATTGGGAATGGAATTTTATACTCGGTTGAAATGAAAATGAAGTCTTGTACTAATTCATTTCGAATTCCTTTTTAGATTATCATATTTAGAAAGGATCTACAAGGGGTTATTCTTCACCTCCCATTGTTATATAAAGAAATCTATCAGTTGATATGGAGTGGCTACTGAATTTGCAATCAAATATCTAAAGCGGGTTTTAACATCTCTAGAAAATATCTAAACTATGATTCTCATCTTGGCATCGTCAGCATCTATTTCTTCCAGGAAAATAAAGTCGGTGACTTTGACTATGTGTTTTTTTGCAATGATTTGAGAACTCTCATCAAAGAGAGGGAGTATTTGGCCATAACCTTGTGGTAAGGCACTGAGTTGACCTGGTAGGATGAGGGGTGAAAATTTGGCCATGATTCCCACTAAGAGAAGTACAGGAGTAACAATGGAAGGAGTTGATTAAATACGTAATGAAGTAGATGGTGCAGATGAAGAAGCAAAAATTTACTGTGATTATGTTGGGATGGGTAATGAATCTTGCTGATATTGGGTTATGGATTTTTCTGATTGGTATTGAAGTTGGTTTGCTAACTTTTCAAGCCTATAGAATTGACTCCAGAATTTTGTGTCAAAGTCTGATTCAAATTTAGTTTCTTCAAAAGGTAAAATCTCTTCGAGTTTTCAAGGAATTAAATTCTATCTTAGACAAATATTTTACTTTAGAAAACCTTAATGGGTCAAAAAATATATCAAAAAATGAGGTTTTAGACATTGATCGGAATAAATATAGCTCAAATTTCAAATCAAAAGGTATATCTTCGAGAGATAAAACTTCTGCAGGCAACGAAGAAGATCTTACCAATGGAATAGGATTTGACTGATTTTTGTGTGTTGATATCTCTGATTCCAAACAAGCCTATATGGATCTTCAACTATATCAGCTAGATGAGGATCTGGATTTGAACTGGTGTATCTCCTCGAAGCCAAAATATTCACTTTTCAACAACTTGGTTCTATGCAACTTTTCATATCAGCCTCAATGAAATCTTACACCTATCATCCACAGGGAAAGAATTTTGATGAAATAATAGTACAACCAGGGAATATCTATCATTTTATTCCCCAGTATGGTCACCAAGATGTTATCACTCCACTGGATCTCTGAGGCTGAGGAAGAGACCAACAAAGGTAACCACAGACCAACACTTCGCCAAGTAGCTAGACCTATTAGGAAGGAGATTGCTCTCTCTACAATATCATAGTGAAGATGACTAGATAAATGAGATTTTAGGCTAGGTATAATAGCATTAGGGTTTGGTTGATTTATTTTGAGTTTTGGAGGGTGAATTAGGTAAAGGAAGAAACTAGGTCGGGGCAAAGAGGATTAGAATTGCAGAGATCTGATGGGGAAAGGTAGGTAAGCACTTTAACACATTAAGGTATCTTGATGGAGTGATTAGACTGCTAGGGTTTCAGAAAATAGCATGGAAAGCATGAATTATTTTCAATTAGAAGAAGATGAACATGAAACTGTAATAATTCCTCCAAAACAGAGCATCAGCAAATGAATTTTGTCTATCTGACTTAGGAATCAATTACACTCAGAGATGGCATGAATATGGAAATCACAATACATTGAAACATTTGCAGACATAACAGGAAACAATGCCAAAACACATTACCAAAGGAATCCCACCAAAATAGTTGCAACTCAGTCTATTAGTTCCTTCAAAAAAGTTTGATTACACTAGTGTTCAAAGATCAATTACACAACATCCAACCCTTGCAATGACAAAGGAAATGAAATATATACACAAAAAACTACTTCTTGCACTTGCAGGGGTCGAATACATTACTTTTCGAGCTGATACCCAAAGTTCTCAACTGGAATCCTAATGACTAGGGAGGTAAAAAAATTCATCCCTAAAATTGATGAAATTGATTCACTTTGACCCAAAATTACATATTTACCTAATGTATCTACCTCTAGTAACTATTAATGACATAATTACATTTACATTTTACAATTACATTAGTAAATATCCTTTGAATCCATCAATCAACTGAGAAAACTTGAAAATTATGAAGAAATCAATCAATTGTAAAAAGTGCAGCGTGCTTGCGAAAAGTGCAATGTGCATGGTAAAAAGCACAACATGGGCCTTTAAAACCACTTTTTAGTGACTTCCTGAAGTCCAAAATGGGCCTAAGATGGCTCATTTGAAATACCTTCCATCCTAGTTGTCAAAAATGTGCTCAAGCTCTAAAAATGGTTGAGTGAAGCTCCTAAAAAATGCAATCTCCCAAGACTGGTCAAAAAGTGCAGTGAGAGGCCGAAAAAGAAGAAAAAAGGTGTTTTTTGAGAGGTTTTTTTCCATTTCCACCTGTAAAAAACTCTATTTTTTATGTGCCAGTAATCACAATTTGATGTAGACATCATTCTATATCCAAATCTGCAGTGTTTTTCTCATTTGGAAGCCTCCACAAAAAGCACAATGTGGCCCACACTGTGCCTTTTGCAGGCTAACTATGCAAAAGCTCCGTGAAAATTTACAAAAATGCCCAAAAACTCATAAAATTTACCAAAAATCTTCAAAAATGGTAGATGAAGTGCTAATGAGGTATCTCAAGCAACAAAGGAGGCATCAATAAGCAACTCAAGTTTTTCCCTCTGCTTTTGTTTGATTAGGGTTTCCTTGAGTTTGTCCTTCAATTGCTTGATCCTGATATTGCAAATCTTGTTTCTAGTGTTGTATCTGTCAGCCATGTGTCTGAGCATCTCATTATCCATGTTGGTGTTATGAACTGTCAAGCCACACTTCTTTGTCATCATTGATTTATTTTGCAATTGTTTCCTCAAAAATGAGTTGTTCTGCCTCATGTTTCTCCTGAGGCTAATGCTCTCTTAAGACCTCTTATTTTTGGTCTTTTCTTGGTGGTTTGAGTCTCATCATGATAAGACTCATCAGGTGCCATCATTTTTTTTCCTTTGGTGTCTTTCCTCTTCGCCTTCAACAAATCCAATTCCATGGGAACCTGTTTGGCTTTCAGCTACTTGTTTTCTTTTTCAAGGAAGGAGATGACAAATTGTGCTTTGGCCATATTGTCATGCAACTTTCTGATTGTGGCATGTTTCTCTTTGATGATCATGTTTATCTTTGATGATCATGTAGTCCATCTTGTCAATAATCCTATACAAGTAGTAGGGAAGGTTGAGCAATTTAACCCTAGTGAAATGTATGAGAAACCTGATGCGATAGTTGTACAACCTGGAGAATCTGCCCTCACAAGTAAAGTATTTCATGATGATCTTCATCATCAGCGAAAACCTCTTCAAAAATTGACCAAAAGGAAATATCTTCTTAATTTTATCTTTGTAAGGTGCCTTGAGGTAAGGTTCATACAGTTGGGCATTCAAATATTTGGTCTTGAACCATTTTTCACCCACATTGGGTATCCATGTTGTTGTAGCAATGATGTTAGTAGAAATGGTGAAAGTCACCCTTGAAATAGTCACTTGGTATTTTTGGAGGTTGCTGATGAAAACCCTGGTCAAAGTAGGATGAATTTTCACTCTTTTTACAATCTCACAAAACTCAAAGCAACCTACATGCTGGAATCATTTGACATCTAAGCGTGATTTCATTAATTCCCTAGTGTCTAATGGCTCTACTCTCAAGATTCTCCCTCATTTATTATATGTTTTCTTCTCTTCTTCCGTGGTATTTCTTTCTCCTCCATGATGTTTCTCTCCTCCTCCATTATGTTTAGTTTTGTCTTGAAACCCTAGGGAAGAAAGGGAATGGAAAGGGAGTATGATTTTAGGGTTAGGGGGTTGGGATGAGTGAGGGAAAATTTGGGTGGGGTGTAAGGGATTTAGGAAGCTTAGGGAAGTGATGGGGAATTGAATTTTTTAAGGGAAATAGGGTAGGAAATTTCTAATACAGGGAGGTATCTAGCTGCCTAGGAAAGCACAACTTAAGGGTATGGTTTCAGGAAATAGAGCTTGGGAGTAGGAAATGAGGGGATGTAAGGGTAGTTGGGAGTGAGGTAGGGTGTAATGAAGGAAAATGTGTCCAGTAGAAATAAAATGGAGCTTTCAAACTATGAAACTAGGGTTTAATTGCTTAAAACATGATATATAGATAAATGAGGGTTTGCACCATGAATTTAAAACCACAAGCTGAAAGGAGGGACCTAGGAGGTATAACTTACTGGGAAAAAATTGTAGAAACTCTAAAATTGTGCTTAGAATATATGCAATGAATATTTGGAATTGTATCTCTCCTCTGAAAAAGCACAGTGTACTGAGGAAAAGCTCAGCAAAGCCCTGCGAAAAGCGCAATGTCCCTCCTATAGAAAGTGTTGTGCCTTTGGAAAAAGTGCAGCGAAGGTGCCTAAACTTGGTTTTATAAAGAAAATTTTGATTTTTTTCTTGGGGAACTTAGAGATCTTGTTGCTTGAGGATGCAAAAGAGTGAATTTTTGGTCTTTGGAGGCCTTTATACTTGGAGAAATGTCATTAAAAAAACTATGACCCACATTTCCTTTCTTGAAATTAACTTTTCATTGCTTCTTTACCTTTAACTTATGAATTTGATCTTTTAACTTCATTTTTTAATGGCTTAGAAAAACCTGTTGGAGGATTAATCCGTCTTGCGGACAAGACCGATCTCCCTAGTACTAAAAGTATCTAGCAACAAACAACCAAATAAAATAATCTTTCTCTAAGCATATATGATCTACAAAAAGCTCTATGGAGGTGTTAAGGACTTACCGTTTGTCCAGTGCTTGCTTGAAGTCGTTGTTGTCCCTCGCGCACTTGAAGGAGTTTTCCTCATAAACCTGCAGTCAAAAACAAGAAAAATATTACATAGCACCTGTATAGAAATCATTATAAACCATGCTTATCATAGTGATCAAGGAATCTATGAAATAAACCATTGATTGAAAGTTTATTGAGAAAAATGATTATATTTGTATTAATTTCAAAAGAAGAAAATCCTTACAACCTGAGCCTTGATATTGCACAGGAATTTCTGGGGTCCGAAGCAGGAATCTCCTTTACTTTCATAAGCTCTGCACTCCTCCAAACAAGACTAATATAGGTATGTAATCTCTTCTCACAAAAGTCTTAATCAACTGAGTCTGAATTTCAACAGCACTTAACTTCAAATATTCTAAAGCTTCAACCCCCTTTGAGGCTACCCAATGCCTCTTTTTATAGTAGAATGGAGGAGGTTTTCTATTCCAACTATGAAGGGATAGAATCCTCCTTCAAAGGGATAAGCTCCTCACATCAAGGGGTTAGCTCCATAAGGTAAGGGATACATGCACCTCATAAGAGCGGTTCTATCACCGCAAGATATTTTCTGGAAGCTTCTAGAATTCACTTTTATTGAGCTTTTTGGAAATTAATTGGGCCTTTTTGATCTTACAGGGGTCCGCACTTTTAACACAGATAAAGTGCGTTCAGGTACGTAGGAGAGCTGAACATTGGGTGCGAGACTGCAGGCAAGATAGCGAGAAAGTGCGATGCCAAAGTTTAGGAGACTTTTAGGAAACTTTCTCTGATTTTCAAGGCTTGACATGAGGAACTGATATGTTAGACTTGAAAAGGGAGAAGTATGAGTAATAATGAGCTCATACACATAGAAGAATGTCAGGATGATAATTTTTAGTGTAACAGATTGCCCCCTAAAGTGAAAAGTCTGGAATAGATGATGTTGAAGTCTGTCATATATGAAGAGTGCAGTACTTTATCATTTCAAGGATCATCTTGTGGTCACCCCAGTCGGAACCTGTAAAAACATTCAATTCAAAATTATATATATATATCATCGCTGAGGTAGGCATTCCCATACTCAGATCAAAACTAACTAGAGACTAATTCAAATTGTTCTGATACAGGAATGATTTTGAGTACATCACAGTATAGACATGTGTAGAAATAGTATGGATGCAGCCATCTGTTTGTAAATAGTCTACTGTATAAATGATAACAAAACTCCTCGCAGCCTGGATGGTAGAAACTAGATTTAGGGTCTTGATTTCCGCATCTTGAACTAGTACGATTCTATCCATGTGAATAAATGTATTGAAGTCGAACATGGTAAAAACCACTTGATTACCAGTCAATGATGTAAATTGTTAACAAGTGTGAGAGTAACCACCAGTAATGTCAATGGCTCTCAAAGTACTCAGTACAATCCATGAAATATGAATGAATGAGCTGAAGTCGAACATGTCACGGAATAATTCGATCGAAGGTCAATGATGTAACCTGCCGTCGAAAGCGAGAAACCTGCCATTGAGGCATGCAGATTTCAAGGTACTGACGATTTCTGGATCAACTTCCTAGATAATGAGCTGTCGTCGATAGAAAGTGATCTGTCATAGGCAAGCCCACAACATGAAATCATAGATCAAGTTTTGAAAATATATTGGCAAGGACTGACTCAGGGATGGTCATAAATGGATGACAGATATTTTGCAGATGAATGGTTTATTTGAACTGTCCTCTTGAACACATAACGACACTGCAGATGGCTTGGTAGCAGTTGAACCAAAGCTAATACCCAGAAACCAGATGAATACTTTCAAATGAGGTTCGATTAACTGTTAGGAAAAGGATTTCCCAACCCAAGTGATTGAAAGTGTCGTGTTTAAGAGTGGTTAACTAGATTTTCGAAAAATCAAAATACCACAAACAAGTCATTTTTCTCTCTTTTCCCCCACCATTTCTGGCAAGTACCTCTTTATTTTTGACAAGCTTGAGGAGGATAACATTTTCTTGTTTATAAGTTCATCCTTTGGATGAGTCCAAATTAGTTTAAGATTCGAACCCTAAGAAGGAGTGGTTAGTTCCCGTTGAAAATTAAACAGGTCCTTTACTGTTAAATTTTAACGAGTCCAGTATAGGAGAAACTCGGTGTTTTTCAATTTTAGGGAGTCAGAAGAAAAAACTTAAGAAAACTCCATGGGTGTATTTTTTTGTAAATTTAGTCTCTCAAGCCCGAAAAAGGATAAAATAAAGCGGGATAGAACTCTATTGATCGTAATTAGTCAACGTATACCTTTTTTGTAAATAGTCTGTTTCAGTCCGTAAAAGGGGTAAACTTATACTGAAGGGACGATTATTCATTTACTTTAACGAGTTCGAACAATCAAGTACTCGGCAATCTTTTCATATTTAGAGAGTCTGAAAAGGGCTTAAAAGAGAACTCCAATGTTTTACTTTTTCGTAAAATTTTGAAAGAGTCCGAAAAAGTGATAAAAGTATGCTCTTTGTTGAAAAATGGTCAATTCTCTTGATGAATCCAATTTCTGCAAAAAAACTTGAAACATTACACATACCTGTTTAAAATAAGTAAAAATGCTTTCAAAATACCCTTTTTAAAGTGAAAAATAAATAAATTAAAAATTCATCTATTCGAAAAAACTTATAAAAACGACTTTTTCAACTTCATTTTTAC
The DNA here is from genome assembly GCA_034641835.2 of Pinus albicaulis. Taxonomy (NCBI): domain Eukaryota; kingdom Viridiplantae; phylum Streptophyta; class Pinopsida; order Pinales; family Pinaceae; genus Pinus; species Pinus albicaulis. The sequence goes on along the minus strand of CM076578.1, from coordinate 926,671,057 downwards.
CGTTCAAGTTTAGAGTGAAAAGTAGAAGCTTTTGGGTAAAAATTTTCTGTGAATATTCCGGAAGATACGTCCAACGAAATCAAGAATATATGCAATGAATATTTGGAATTGTATCTCTCCTCTGAAAAAGCACAGTGTACTGAGGAAAAGCTCAGCAAAGCCCTGTGAAAAGCGCAATGTCCCTCCTATAGAAAGTGTTGCGCCTTTGGAAAAAGTGCAGCGAAGGTGCCTGGTTTTATAAAGAAAATTTTGATTTTTTGCTTGGGGAACTTAGAGATCTCGTTGCTTGAGGATGCAAAAGAGTGACTTTTTGGTCTTTCAGGCCTTTATACTTGGAGAAATGTCATTAAAAAACTATGACCCACATTTCCTTTCTTGAAATTAACTTTTCATTGCTTCTTTACCTTTAACTTATGAATTTGATCTTTGAACTTCACTTTTTAATGGCTTAGAAAAACCTATTGGAGGATTAATCCGTCTTGCGGACAAGACCGATCTCCCTAGTACTAAAAGTATCTAGCAACAAACAACCAAATAAAATAATCTTTCTCTAAGCATATATGATCTATGAAAAGCTCTATGGAGGTGTTAAGGACTTACCGTTTGTCCAGTGCTTGCTTGAATTCGTTGTTGTCCCTCGCGCGCTTGAAGGAGTTTTCCTCGTAAACCTGTAGTCAAAAACAAGAAAAATATTACATAGCACCTGTATAGAAATCATTATAAACCATGCTTATCATAGTGATCAAGGAATCTATGAAATAAACCATTGATTGAAAGTTTATTGAGAAAAATGATTATATTTGTATTAATTTCAAAAGAAGAAAATCCTTACAACCTAAGCCTTGATGTTGCACAGGACTTTCTGGGGTCTGAAGCAGGAATCTCCTTTACTTTCATAAGCTCTGCACTCCTCCAAACAAGACTAATAGAGGTATGTAATCTCTCCTCACAAAATTCTTAATCAACTGAGTCTGAATCTCAACAGCACTTAACTTCAAATATTCTAAAGCTTCAACCCCCTTTAAGGCTACCCAATGCCTCTTTTTATAGTAGAATGGAGGAGGTTTTCTGTTCCAAATATGAAGGGATAGAATCCTCCTTCAAAGGGATAAGCTCCTCACATCAAGGGGTTAGCTCCATAAGGTAAGGGATACATGCACCTCATAAGAGCGGTTCTATCACCGCAAGATATTTTCTGGAAGCTTCTAGAATTCACTTTTATTGAGATTTTTGGAAATTACTTGCGCCTTTTTTATCTTACAGGGGTCCACACCTATAAAAAAGAGAAATTGCATTCAGGTACGCAGGACAGCTGAACATTGGGTGCGGGACCGCAGGCAAGATAGCGAGAAAGTGTGATACCAAAGTTTAGGAGACTTTTAGGAACTTTTCTCTGATTTTCAAGGCTTGACATGAGGAAATGATATGTTAGACTTGCAAAGGGAGAAGTATGAGTAATAATGAGCTCATACACATAGCATAATGTCAGGATGACAATTTTCAGTGTAACAGATTGCCCCCTAAAGTGAAAAGTCTGGAATAGATGATGTTGAAGTCTGTCATATATGAAGAGTGCATTACTTTATCATTTCAAGGATCATCCTGTGGTCACCCCAGTTGGAACCTGTAAAAATATTAAATGCAAAATATATATATATCATCGCTGAGGTAGGCATTCCCATACTCAGATCAAAACTAACTACAGACTAATTCAAACTATTCTGATACAGGAATGATTTTGAATATATCATAGTATGGACATGTGTAGACACAGTATGGATGCAACCATCTGTTTGTAAATAGTCTACTGTATAAATGATAACAAAATTCCTCGCAGCCTGGATGGTAGAAACTAGATCCAGGGTCTTGATTTCCGCATCTCAAACTAGTACGATTCTATCCATGTGAATGAATGTGTCGAAGTTGAACATGGTAGAAACCACTTGATTACCAGTCAATGATGTAAACTGTTAACAAGTGTGAGAGTAACCACCAGTGATGTCAATGCCTCTCAAAGTACCCAGTATAATCCATGAAATGTGAATGAATGAGCTGAAGTCGAACATGTCATGGAATCATTAGATCGAAGGTCAATGATGAAACCTGTCGTCGAAAGCGAGAAACCTGCCATTGAGGCATGCAGATTTCAAGGTACTGACGATTTCTAGATCAACTTCCTAGATAATGAGCTATCGTCGATAGAAATCGATTTGTCATAGGCAAGCCCACAACATGAAATCATAGATCAAGTTTTGAAAATATATCGGCAAGGACTGACTCAGGGATGGTCATAAATGGATGAAAGACATTTTGTAGATGAATGGTTTATTTAAACTATCCTCTTGAACACATAACGACACTGCAGATGGCTTGGTAGCAGTTGACCCAAAGCTAATACCCAGAAACCAAATGAAGATTTTCAAATGAGGTTCGATTAACTGTTAGGAAAAGGATTTCCCAACCCAGGTGATTGAAAGTGTCGTGTTCAAGAGTGGTTAACTAGATTTTCGAAATATCAAAATACCACAAACAAGTCATTTTTCTCTCTTTTCCCCCACCATTTCTGGCAAGTACCTCTTTATTTTTGACAAGCTTGAGGAGGATAACATTTTCTTGTTTATAATTTCATCCTTTGGATGAGTCCAAATTAGTTTAAGATTCGAACCCTAAGAAGGAGTGGTTAGTTCCCGTTGAAAATTAAACAGGTCCTTTAGTGTTAAATTTTAACGAGTCCAGTATAGGAGAAACTCAGTGTTTTTTAATTTTAGGGAGTCAGAAGAAAAAACTTAAGAAAACTCCATGGATGTACTTTTTCGTAAATTTAGTCTCTCGAGCCCGAAAAAGGATAAAATAAAGTGGGATAGAACTCTATTGATCGTAATTAGTCAACGTATACCTTTTTTGTAAATAGTCTGTTTCAGTCCGTAAAAGGGGTAAACTTATACTGAAGGGACGATTATTCATTTACTTTAACGAGTTCGAACAATCAAGTACTCGGAAATCTTTTCATATTTAGAGAGTCTGAAAAGGGCTTAAAAGAGAACTCCAATGTTTCGCTTTTTCGTAAAATTTTGAAAGAGTCCGAAAAAGTGATAAAAGTATGCTCTTTGTTGAAAAATGGTCAATTCTCCTAATAAATCCAATTTCTGCACAAAAACTTGAAACATTACACATAATTGTTTAAAATAAGTAAAAATTCTTTCAAAATACCCTTTTTAAAGTGAAAAATAAATAAATTAAAAATTCATCTATTCGAAAAAACTTATAAAAAGGACTTTTTCAACTTCATTTTTACCATTCAAGTTCAGAGTGAAAAGTAGAAGCTTTTGGGTAAAAAGTTCCTGTGAAGATTCCAAAAGATCCGTCCGAAGAAATCGAGAACTGTCAGTCCTAGGTAATCCATGACCTTTTAATCTTGCTTTTCATCTATTTACAATTCTTTTTAGGCTTTAGTTTTCATTTTTTAAGGGAAAAATATGTTTAAGAAACCGCCCGCGGGGTCCGCAGGCACAACACACAGGACCTGCGTACCCCGACCTTTTTCTATATAGAAAAAGGTCATGGGTCCGCACTTTACTTACGGAACACGTGCGTTCCTACGCACTGTGTATGAAGAAAAAGTGTGGTCCCCGCGTAATTGAATTTCAAAATAAAATTTTCATTTGCCGCCCAAAAATTTTCAAATTACAATGTTCTAACTTATCTTTTTATACATTGTAGGATTAGCAAGATGTTGATTTGGAGAGAACGTGAGCATGAGGATGTGGATGACACCGTGATGCTCCATTTTCCCACAATGCAGGCTTTAAGAGCATGCGGTTTGTATAAATTTTTGGCCATTCAGGGCATGAGGGCACAGGTAGGCCTCCTGACATGGCTGGTAAACAGGTGGAATGTGCAAGACCAGTGTTTCATTATTGGCAGCCATCGGCTCGAAATTGATCTGGAGGATATTTATTTTCTGGCTGGTTTGTCCAAGAGGGGCGAACAACTTTCCTTGTTTGGGACTAGGCCAGGTGGCCAAACTGTTGCTAGTCTTCGACAAGAGTTCTGTAATGATGAAGCAGACCCTAGGGACAAATGGATTGATATAAAAACTATCATCCGTCCCGAGCTGAAAGTGATTGCATTTTCTATTACCAGACTATGTGGGAGTGCCGCACTACATGTGGCTACCAGTTCCGACATGCGTATTGCTGTAGACTATTTCCGAGGCACCATTTTCAACTGGTGCGAAGCTGTGTTGGCCAATGTAAAAGGCCAACTGACTAGAGTGAAAAATGGAAAACTAAATAACTTTGGACATGGATCCATCATGGTCAATTTTTCTCTAGAGAGGGTACCCATGCTAGCTCTGCAAAGTATTCTTGTTGATGTTGGTCGACCCGAGAACCTAGGATGGTTCGTTGGGTTGCATTGATGGCCCGTCACGGTATTGAGGGCACTGAGATTGTTCGATTTCCTCCTTCGTATTTTCGTTGGCTGGACCGCCAACTTTTTTTCATCGAGGACTTTCCGTATGCTGGGATAGACTTCCGCGGCGACCGGGAGATGACTCTCCCAGCAGGGGAATAGTGGGATGAATCAGGTAAAAACATTTTCAACGAACTCTAAATTCTAATTTTTATTTTTTGATCATATTGTCAATTAATAACAAAAAAGTTTTTTATGAATGCAGATGTGGGTCCACGGCGACCAGACCATCTCCAGCCTTATGACAGAAGACAACCAGTTGCAGCCGCACCAGCCCCAGTAGGCCAATCAGCGAAAATTTTGTCTGATTTAGAGCATCATCTAGAGCGTCTGACTCTAGATATTCCAGAGATGGACATAGATGAGATCCCACTCAGATTGCAGAGATACGTGATTGGTGTTCCAAGACCTTTTAGGAGGTTCCTGTGTAGGGTGGCTCGGGCAGTGGTTTCTTATCGTGATCACCATCAGTGATGGGATGATCGTGTTGTAGACTCATACTTTTGACTTTTTGTGTTACCATTTTGCCGATCATAAGGTGTTTCCAACCTATGATCGAAGACGATGTATATTTTTGAAAACATTCTATGCTATGATATATCACTATTTACCGGCTATCTGTGTACATGTTATGGATGTTGTTTGTTTTACTTCTTTGATTATTGCAAATGTCGATTTATCATACTAGAAGCAACTGTGTCTGCTAGAAGCAACTGTGTCTGCTAACGTATTTAAATGTCTTGGAATATGTTGATATTCAATGTAATCAAATTCATGTTCCAAGAGATGAACTCTTAAAAATAACCGTAATAACACTGGATTTCTAATGGCATAAACTCGGTTCAATTGTAATACAACAAGTTTAGAATCCAACCTAACAATCAAACTCCAAATTCCAAATGATATGGATTCAGATAATAACTCAATCACTGCACTATAATCGGCAATGTTATTCGTTGTTTGACCAAGGCTTACCCCATGCATGGATACTAACTCATCAAAGGGTGAATAAATAACCCAAGCTGTGGAAGAAATGTTCCGTGTACTACGACAAGCACCATCAGCAAAACCAATGTAGGTTTGAAGAGACGTCGACATCTGCAATATCAAGAGTAAAACTCAGATAAGCAGGAATAGTGATAAAAACACACTTCTAAAATAAGCATGCTTTTCTACTCTAAAACATGCCAGCAGTAAAGAAATCTAATCTAATAAAAAATATCCATACCAAGTTAAGCATAGTATCGCTTCAGATAAAGTCCATTTCTGGGTTTATCTAAAGGGACACCGTCAAAATCAATCAGCTCATAGGCCCCTTTAGCTAGCTTTCGCTTGACAATAAAAGGCCATGCCACATGGGCACGAATTTCCCAGCTCCTAGCTTATCGTTGGCTTGATCATAAAATAAGACTAGGTCTCCTTCTGAAAAATTTTGAGGGGTAACACTTCTGTCATACTAAGCTTTTATTCATTTAACATGAGCCTCGTTTGCTATTACGACAGTTCATCGATTCTCATCTAGCTGAGCTAAGTACAGGAAACGTTTCTCCTCCTCAGACGTAGCTGGGAGTAATTCTATGGCTAATTTCAGTGATGGAATTTCGCATTCAATCGGCAACACAGCTTCCAACCCGTAAACGAGTTGAAAGGGAGTGAAACCAGTTGATGTTTTTACAGAGGTTTGATATGCCCAAAGTGCTGAAAATAACATGGAATTCCAATTCGTTTTGTGAATACCAATAATTCGTCTAATCATGGTGACTAAAAATTTATTTATGGATTCAACCAGACCATTGGCTTATGGATAATACGGAGTGGAACTATCGTGACGCAGGCCAAGTTGATCTGTCAGTTCAGTCATCATGACATTGCGAAAATGACTTCCATGATCTGTAATAATGGCTTGAGGAACACCGAATCTAGCAATTATGTGATTAAATACGAAAGTTGCAGCAGTCTTGCCATCAGTCGAAAATGTAGGCATCGCCTCGGCCCACTTAGTAAAATAATGTATGGCTAAGATAATATATGCATGCCCCTCAGCCGAGTGAGGGTTACATGTAATAAAATCGATACCCCATTTCGCAAAAGGACCAACAGCAATTATGGTATGAAGAGGAGCGGGTGGCGCATGCATCTTACGATCAAAAAGTTGACAATTGTGGCATTTCTGGACTGCATAAATGCAATCTTTGAATAACGACAGCCAGAAATAACCAGCGCGCAATATATTTTGGGCTGTGGCATACCCAGACATATGACCGCCACATGCTCCAGAATGGAAATTATTTATCACCTTTTCAGCTTCTTCATGAACAAGACAGCGTCTGAAAACAGAATCCATTCCATGACGATGAAGTGTTTCACCAATAATATTATATTGTTGGGATTGGAAGCGTATTTTCCGTCGCTGAGATTGTGAGATTTCAGGCTGAAAAGATTGGGTTTGGAGATACGCAATAATATCTCCATACCATGGATCTAGAGTATTGATAAGAAACAGAGATTCGTCCGCAATGGACTCTTTCACCAAAGTTTCAGTATCAGTAGAGGGAAAATCACACATCAGTTCCACAATTACCAAATATTTCTTCGCCTTGGACATCTCAAATTCCAAGTCAAATTCCTGCAGGATGACTATCCATTTGGAATACTTGCCCCCTAGCAATTTTTTAGTCAAAATATACATCATAGGGTTGCAATCAGAAATTACCATGGTTTTACGTAACAAGATGTAGTGCCTAAATCTTTGGACATCTTGGACAACTTCCAATACCAATTTCTCCACATGTGTGTATTTGATCTCGGTCGGATGCAGATTCCGACTAAGATAGTAAATCACATGTTCAGTGTGAGGTTCATCTTCCTGAACTAACACCATCCCAATAGTGGAATCAGAAGCAGCGAGGTACAAAATGTAATCTTGGTTGTAGTTGGGAGGATGCAATAACGGTGCATGGGTCAACGCATGTTTAAGTGCATCGAAATATCGATCAGCGATCTTGTCCCAAAAGAACGGAATGTTCTGTTTCAGCAACCGGGTAAAACCCTTTGTAAGCTCGGCATAGTTAGGAATGAACCGACGTAAGAGGTTTTCTTTCCCCTGCAAACTTTGGAGTTGGCGTAAAGTCGAAGGAGGAGGTAATTTAACAATAGCTTTGACCTTCGACGAATCGACGCGAATGCCTGATTTCGAGACAACAAAGCCCAGTAAATGACTCGACTCTACACAAAAAACACATTTATGTGGATTCAGCCTAATTTTATAATGCCGAAATCTCATAAAAATAGCTCGTAAATGTGTGAGATGGTCGGCCCTGCGTGATGAATGAGCAGGTAAATCATCGAGATACGGCTGCACAATGTGATTAATGTCATGAAACGCGTAAGACATTGCCCTTTGAAAAGTTGCTCCAGCATTCTTCAAACCAAAGGGTAGTTTGCGATAAGCAAACGTCCCCCATGGACAAATAAAAGCTGTTTTTGGCTGATCAGAAGGGAGTATGTTTATTTGATTATACCCGGAAAATCCATCCATAAAGGAAAACATTTCGCTACCGGCACAATCATCGATTATCTGATCGATATAGGGAGTTGGATAATTGTCTTTGGGACAAGCTCGATTAATATCCCTATAATCGATACATACTCGTATTGTTCCTTGTTTTTTAGTCACGGGAACAATATTTGATACCCAATCCGTTAAGGGAGTTGGATAAATAAAACCTGCACGAAGTAATTTTTCAACTTCTGCTTTGATAGCAGTAGCTTTTCTAGGATGTATTTGACTTAAATGTTGACGAACAGGTTTGGCATCCGGGTAAGTCTTGATTTCATGTATGACGATTGATGGATCAATTCCTGGCATTTCTTCATAAGACCAGGCAAACACATCATGGAATTCTTGAAATAGGGCTTTATAAGCTTTAATTTCATTTTCAGTACAGCAAGAACCTATATGAATGTTTTCAATTATTCCTGGTTTTACCGAAATGTCAATTGGAACCGTTCGAGAAATATTTTCCAAATTTAACTCAGAATCAGGATTTTGCAATGGATTCTGGGGTTCTTTGACATATTCAGCAGTAAAAATTGAAGCAAAATCATCTTCAAAATGATCTGGTTCAGGTAAAAATGAAGATCGGTGATGCAGATCTTCCCATGGTAAATCATCAACAGAAAAAAATTCACGAATATGCTCATCAGTATGAACAATATCCGGAAATGTCATTGTGGCTGAACTGGATATAGAAAGTGATTCCTCATGGATCCCATTCATTGGATCAATTCCGGTTGAAGAGGTGTCAGAAAGTGACTGTACGGCCTGGTATGCAATTTCAAATGGACTCAAAGGCATCATGCCATCAATTGAATCTAACTCGGAGTCGGAAGGTACGATCCAAGGATCATCAAACATAATAGTATTTGACGAAATCATGTGAATAGTTGCAACAACAGGTGATACATTAGGAGGAGGTAAGGAAAAAGTTCCTAGTAAACTAGAATCTTTAACTAATCCTACTCCAACATCCTTATAAGGGATAGCCGCTTTACCAACGTGCTGGATTATTTCTGTAGAGGCTGGGTTGGAAGAGAAATAAGTTAACTGATCTATTGTGACGATCTTTCCTTGATATGGAATTTTTATGAGTCGAAAGACCGAAGAAACAACATCAGTCATTGCATAAGACCAACTGCGACCTAGAAGAAGGTTGTAATCTAGAGGGGCATCAACCACTTCCACATCTAGATTTACAGTTTTACCTTCGACACCTATGGGTAAATCCTGCAAAATACCAAAAGGGTGGAAACCTCGACCATCAAAAGCCTTAAGAATCGTCGGAGATTGGTTAAGTGTAGGAGAACCAAGCGATTTCTAACACTGAATCGACATAATACACGTTGAAGCCCCCTCATCAATCACAGTCTGATAGATTGGTCTGTTTTTTACTAACACTGGATCTGGAAAGCCATTTGATGAGGTAGACGAGGTGTACTATTTTCTAAATCGAAGATTATAAGATTAGAATCCTGAACATCTACAGCTCCTATAGCAGAAAAAAGCAATTTACATTGTGCTAGGCATGATTGCAGCACTTCCAAAGCCGTCATTGCTGAAGGGGAAATAGCTAAGTCTTCAACAATGTTGTAATTCTGAGAAGCTCTCACATGTGGATTGAAAGTTGATTTACGAAGAACACCTTTAGGAGGCAGTTTGATTATTAAGTCTGGATTTTGTTTCTCGATCTGTAGCGAACCAGAAATAGGAGGAGGTGTAGTTGATGCATTTGTATTAGAAGATTCTGCTTCTTCCCCATCAACAGGATTCTTAGAACCATAATCTTGTGATCGCGTCGCAATCCTTACATGAGACATCATCAAAATAGGTTCTTCTGAAGCAGTCGAAGTAGAACCAACCATCTTGCTATCTTGAGTCGAAAAAGGATCCTTCAAGACAGCAGGTTGTTGTGAACCTTTAACGAATTTTGCAACCTCTGCTCGATGTGGGCATTCCTTAGTGAAGTGATCCTCATCACAAATGTAACAAGGGTAACAAGGTTTGCGCTTTTTGTCATTGGATTCATTTTTATCAGTTTTCTCTTTCAAATTTTTCTTGTTTTTACTCTTCCCTTTCTTTTTACCACCGGATTTAGATTTAGCCGTATATGTCTCTACGACATGAATGTCGGCAGAAATTTCGGGGGAAGATTCTCCTTTCGGGGAATCTGTTAAAGTTATAATAGGAGAAGAATTATTTGAAGATTTCTTCTTACTTTTAGTATTGATTTTACCAATCATGCCATCAGCAGGATGAGACCCTGAAGGAGTAGCAGCTATCTGACCTTATTTTGGAAGGTCGGGGATTTTTTCGTGTAAAGTACCTGACTGCGTGTAAACGAGGTCAAGGTACTGAGCTTGAGAAATCACTTGCTCTTCAGTAACAACACTGGCCTTAGCTACATCCTCAGTGATATTGGGTAACAATGATTTAACAAACCATTCTGCCAAAATTTGATCTGGAATATAGACTTTCACCAAACTCCTTCTACGTCGCCATTCATGAATATGATCAGAAATATATGTAGACGTAGATTGCTTAAGTGAAGTTAATAATTCCGTTCCATTGTCGTATCTGACAGGTAACTGAAAATGAGTCAAGAAGGCAGTTTCTAACTAACTGAAATTATGAAACGAGCCTCGTGGTAACTCAATGTACCATTTGGTTGCAAGACCAATAACAGTTCTTTGGAAAAGACGTAAGCGAATCGAAACATCAATAATTGAATTAGACGCACACCAGAGGTGATAATTCATGACGTGATTTGATGGATCCTCTCCTGACTTACCTTCAAATTTCGGTATATCACTGGGCAACTTATGTGGCATTGGCGGCCAATATGGATAATAGAAAATCAGATCATTCGTAAGGCACGTCAAATCAGGTAAATCCAAAGTTGCAATAAATGGTAACTGACGGTTAGGGTCACGAAAACCTTGAGTAGCCAAAGCAGTTCCAGGAGGTGGATACCCAGGATAACTGGGAATCGGAGTTGCGTTAGGAATTGTATAACCTCCCAGAAAAGCAGGATTAACCAGACCAAATTGGGGTTGTTGAGGCTGCTGATAAGTGTAGCCAGGGTATGGTTGATATTGATAATTTGGATTTTGTGAACCGGGACCAAATTGAGGATATCCCTGGTACGGTTGATACGTGAATTGCAGTTGACTTGTGACAACTGTACTTACACCGGCTTGTCCTCCAGGCATCTGAACCGAAGTCTGAACGAAAGGCCCTGACTGGGGTACTGAGACTTGAGGGATTTGCATGGATGCAGGGATAGACAAACTCGGTGTTACAGATACTCCAGAAATAGGTGTTACATGGTGGACAGACATAGCAATAGTTATAGCAGTTTGAGGCGGAGTCTGAGGTGTACTAAGCGTAGACTGCTGAACAAAACTAGGTGCAGGAGTTTGAATAGTAGGCTGGACAGGTTGCTGGGTTGGACCAGAAATCAAAGGCTGTCCAGGTTGAAAAGGTAACTGCACATTAGGCTACATAGGCTGTTGATATTGGGACAGATCCCACACCATATTCATTCCGGGGTATTTTCTCGCAGAAGGTTGAACATAAGGACCATAACCTGGTTGAACGTAGGGTTGATAAGTAAGTGGTAAATTTCCAGCTCCTTGAAGATATGACTGACCAGAAGGCTGTTGGTAACCTTGAATTGGGTATTGACCTTGAGGTTGATAACCCTAAGGTGCGTACTAAAGTTGGGGTTGATAAGGACCCTGAGGAGCATATTGAGCTTGGGGTTGACCATGGGGTGTGTACTGTCCTTAAGGTTGATATCCTTGAGGTATGTACTGTCCTTGGGGTTGTCCCCCAAAATAATATGATTCCACAGTTTGTCCTGGGAAAAAGCTACCTTGAGGTTGACCCCCAGGTGGTAACTGACTTCCTGAAGGTTTCTCCCCAGGCGGTAACTGACTACCTTGAGGTTAACCCCCAGGCGATAAGTAATTTCCCTGAGATTTCCCTCCAGGTGGTACCTGACTGCCTTGAGGCTGCGGATTTGTAATATTACCAAACATCATAAAAATTTGCTCTACATTCAACGTTTCAGTTTTAATTCCACTTAAACCAGATGATAACACACTTTCAATCGGTTAAGGAGCTACCCCCGACAAAGTACCAGACAAATATTGATATCCTGAAGGAACAGAAGGACCACCATGTAAAAATGATTCTGGTGTCTGGGAAAACATGGATGATTCTCCTGCCATAATGGATGATGGATAATAACCTATGGGTGTTGGATGAAATGGAACTCGAGGTGGAGAAAAAGCAAGACCTGGATTCTCTAAAAAATTTGTTAAGGATAAGTACCAAGCAGTATTTCGAATAGGGCTGTAGAAAATTGATTCATGCTCCCTAATATTTAACGACTGAGGGGGATTGGGAAGAGATAACTCTTTGTCTGGATTAGTAAGTTCTTCAATAGAAATTAGTCCAGATGGAAGATCATCAATGACAATATTTCTTACCCTAGGTGAACCAAGCTCACTAGAAGTTGGTGAAATAAATCCTGAAGATGTTTCCAAAACAGAAGGTTCAGTTTCAGGTTTAGATATTTCAGGTTCGTCATCCCATTCACTAGTAGGAGAAATACTACCAGTAACTTCAGAAAATGAAATCGGCTCTTGAATGTGTTATGTTATGGGTGTTTGATAATCAGGATGAACCACTATGGATGAAGTTCCAACTTCTATTGATTTAATCCTACCGCTACAAGACGATACCAGAGCACAAAGCCCTTCAAGCTGACTTGGTGTATATTCAGGGGGTTTCCCTTGTAATCTCCGGGATTGTCTTGGAAATTCCGCCACGATTAAATATTTAACTAATCACATGCAAACAAAGAAAATTTCAATGAAAACACCTAAGGCCTCTAAAAAAATAAAAAGTTGAATCACACGCTTAAAAATCTAGGAGTTCAAACCACACAAAAATAGTAACTTTCCGTGCTAAAAACACTAGTTGGTGATGAAATCCAACTTAGTAGAAATTTAATACAGAAAGGGCGGTTGGAACAGTTACCCCGAAAACCTGCTTAATGAAACAGACTGGCACAAGTTTCCTCACAAAACCATCTCGTGTGAAAATAAACCCCCAGAGAGTCCAAGTGAGTCTAGTCGACGTCTGCTCTAGGTACAGTGAGATCTTTCCTTCACCGTCACCATAGGAAATAATATTAAGTTTGTGGACACTAAGGTTGCCAATAGTAACAAATATAACTGGGGGAACAGTCTACGATCTGATACCACGCGCAAGGGCAGAGTAACAAAGCTCAATCCCCTTGAATGTTCCTCGACATGTTTAATCCGAGGTTTACCGACAAGTGACCCCAGGCTCCTCGACAATGGTTAATATGAGGTTTACCGTTTGTAATACGCGCAAAATCTTCTATCTTTCCCAATGAAACATAATTGATTGTCTCAAAGGTTCGGACATGATCTCATGATTGAATTCTTTAAGGGAAGCTTCCCAGATTATACAAATTACGATTGGGTTTATTTCCTACCACAAGATTTGTCTACTTGTTTGTTTTACTACCTTGGAGAGTTAATTACTCCCTACTCCAAGATACTAGCCTAAGCTATGTTGGTGATAAGAACCCTAGAAAATAAAAATATTGCTAGATGAATTTTAATTAAGCATTAATTTTAAGAGCTATTTCTTAAGTCAATGGGTGCGGAAATGAAACTCTGATGGTGTGAAGACTCGACTTCCAAAACACTAAAAATGCACCTAAAAATGATAATCAGATCGTTCCCTTTCAATGAAATTCTAATTAAGGAAAAGTTGGAGAATTCAATTCTTTTAATGAACAATTCCTTCTTAAAACATTAAAAGCAATTGAAAGAAAATATTTTTGTCTTTCAGCAACAACTCCAAATAAAACAAACTATCAATGCTCATAATAAAATCCTTTCACTTTCAGAAACTTGAAGCTACAAAACAAGTTTTCTTCAAAAGAGATCTACAAAATTCTATGAAAAACACTCAAAACTACCAAACTAATTCTGAGATCTACAAATTTTAACAATCTAATTGAATTAAAGCTTTAAGAATTTTTTTTTTGAAGAAGGTTTTACTTATCTATTCAGCAAACTAAGGATCTATTCGTTCAGAATAAAAAACAGATCAAAAACACTCAATTATGTTTTTATAAAAAAAAATGAAATTCAAAAACCAATAACAAAGTTTCTTGTCAAAGATTTGCAAAGAAATAGGTAACTCTATTTCTTAATAAAGGATGATTTCACAATCAGGCCAGATTCAACAAAAGACAGAAGACCAATGTAATCTTAGGTACTTCCAACAGTCAATGCTTCGAATCGCTACAAAGACCAAGCGAAAAACAATCCAACACGCAAAACTTCTAGAAGATCATCAAAACATCATACTGCTAAGATTCATTCACATAAAGCTTTTGACAAAAACAATCATCAATCTAGGTAGAAACCAAAAAATATAAATAAAAATAAATATAAACTAAAGAAATAAATCCAAAGGTTTTTCAAAATTTTAACAGGGTCTGCAGGCTTGCAGAAGTAACAGGTGCGGTACCGCACTGTTTACTAGAGAAAAAATGCGAAACTGCCTGCACTATGCAAAGAAGGCAAAGTGTGGTCCCAGGAAAAACTAGAGAAAAACATAAAAGATCTCAAAATTTTCAGAAAAAGAGAAAACCTAAGCTACCTAGGCAGATGTCTATCAATCAAAAACTAGGAAAATGTTTCCTCAAATCAAAATAAAAGAGAACCAAAAACAACAAGTTCTTTCCCCAGTGGAGTCACCAATTTGTTGGAGGATTAATCCATCTTGCGGACAAGACCGATCTCCCTAGTACTAAAAGTATCTAGCAACAAACAGCCAAATAGACTAATCTTTCTCTAAGCATATATGATCTATGAAAAGCTCTATGGAGGTGTTAAGGACTTACTGTTTGTCCAGTGCTTGTTTGAAGTCGTTGTTGTCCCTCGCGCGCTTGAAGGAGTTTTCCTCGTAAACCTGCAATCACAAACAAGAAAAATATTACATAGCACCTGTATAGAAATCATCATAAACCATGCTTATCATAGTGATCAAGGAATCTATGAAATAAACCATTGATTGAAAGTTTATTGAGAAAAATGAGGATATTTGTATTAATTTCAAAAGAAGAAAATCCTTAGACCCTGAGCCTTGATGTTGCACAGGACTTTCCGGGGTCAGAAGCAGGAATCTCCTTTACTTTGATAAGCTTTGCACTCCTCCAACCAAGACTAATAGAGGTATTTAATCTCTCCTCACAAAAGTCCTAATCAACTGAGTCTGAATCTCAACAGCACTTAACTTCAAATATTCTAAAGCTTCAACCCCCTTTGAGGCTACCCAATGCCTCTTTTTATAGTAGAATGGAGGAGGTTTTCTGTTCCAGCTATGAAGGGATAGAATCCTCCTTCAAAGGGATAAGCTCCTCACATCAAGGGGTTAGCTCCATAAGGTAAGGGATACATGCACCTCATAAGAGCGGTTCTATCACCACAAGATATTTTTTGGAAGCTTCTAGAATTCACTTTTATTGATCTTTTTGGAAATTACTTGCTCCTTTTTGATCTTATAGGGGTCCGCACTTTTAACACAGATAAAGTGCGTTCAGGTATGCAGGATAGCTGAACATTGGGTGCGGGACCGCAGGCAAGATAGCGAGAAAGTGTGATACCAAAGTTTAGGAGACTTTTAGGAACTTTTCTCTGATTTTCAAGGCTTGACATGAGGAACTGATATGTTAGACTTGCAAAGGGAGAAGTATGAGTAATAATGAGCTAATACACATAGCAGAATGTCAGGATGACAATTTTCAGTGTAACAAAACCGATTGCCTTTTTTGAACTTTACTTATTGTCTGATGGAACTTTGAGTGTGCAGCTTCCTAGAACTATGAGAACTTATTACAAATTAGGAACATAAAATTACATCTTGATCTGAAATCAAATTTACAAATCAAAATTACTGATGAAATTTATTTATTGACACTCCTTCACTTGTTTGAATTTATGCATGAAATGGTTATTTGATGACCTTGGAAATCCTAAGACCTAATGGAGACTCTGATTGAATGAAACCATGATGAAAATGGCTGAAATGATGATGACAACTCATGACTGACTGTACACTTAGCAAAGTGGTGATATGAGCCAGCAAGTAGTAAAATTTTGAAAGGAGTGAGATCAAACCTAGATATACATCTAGTGACCAATTTTTTGCATGATGACCTAATGGAATGAAAAATTTTCAAAATGGGAACCTAACATGACATGAAAAGAGGTTATTTTATCACAGGTGGAAGGATGAAAAAACTGACACTAACACTAGCTAAGATTGTAAAAGGCCAAGCTTTTTGCAGGTTAGTCACAAGAATGAATGATGCATCAATTCAAAAAGTAACAGGTAACATTGAACAAGTTACATAGGTAGTTCCTGTTGATACTCACTCTCTAAATGTTGATTTCATATTTTATTTAAAAAATGATTATGCTCCTCTTGAGCTTGATTTTAAGTAAAATATAGCCTTAAGATTGAAGGCCAATCAATATCATCTTGATAATCATGTATTGTTTAGGAAAAATTATGAGTATGTTCCATTGATATGTTTGGAGAAATCTGAAGCAGAAAATATCCTACAGGAACTTCATGATGGTCCAACAAGTGGAAATTAAAGTGGAGATACTCCTGCTCATAAGATTCTACATGCTGGATATTACTGGTCAACCTTATTTAAAGATGCACATATGTACATTGGAAAATGAAAAATTTTCCAAACTGCTTCAAGAAGACAAAGGAAACCATCTATGTCATTTAAACCCATTAATATCGAACAACCTTTCTAGCAATGGGGACTTGATATAATAGGTGAGATCAATCCTCACTCCTCCAAGCAACATAAATATATTTTTACTGCAATAGATTAATTCACGAAATGGGTAGGGGAATGCCATTGAAGTTAGCCAATTCTGAGAGCATCATTAAATTCATTGATAATTTTATCATTATCAGGTTTGGTGTTCCTAATGCTCTTATTTTTTATAATGTTTCTTATTTTTTTGGAAATGCAATGACTGAATTTGCTTTAACGATGAGATTTAAATTGAAGTATTCTGCAAATTATTAGTCCCAAGGAAATAATTTGGAAGAATCAACTAATAATAATCTTATAAGGATTATCAAATGAACCATTGACCAAAATAAAAACGTTGGCACAAAGCTTTAACATTTGCTTTATGGGCAGACAAGATAACTAAGAAAGCTTCAATACGAACATCATCTTTTCATCTGGTATATAGAAAAGAAGCTATTCTACCACTACATATAGCTATCCATTTAACATCCCTAGTTAAATTTATTGATGAAGAACCTTCTTCCTCTTTACAGTTACGAATGTCTCAAATAATTAATTTGGAAGAAGAAAGAAATAAAGATAAGTTGGTTCATGCTCATCATCAAGAATTGGTAAAAACTTCATTCAATATTAATTCAGTCAAATAAAAACATTTTGAAATTGGACACTTAGTTTTGAGATGGGACAAAGTGCATGAGGATAAAGCAAAGCATACAAAACTCGAAAAACTCTAGCTTGGTCCCTTTCAAAATTTTGAGAAGATAGGTCTATAAACTTTTATACTGCAAGATTTACAAGGGAATAAGGAAAATTTTCTTTTCAATGGACTTATATTCAAAAATTATTTTTCATAAAAAGAACATAAGTTCTTTTGCACAATATGTAAATATTTTCACTCAAATAAATTATGTTGTAAATTCTTACACCTTTGGATTACACATTGCGATTTTTTTCCTCAATCATGAAAATGTTAGTTTTTAAAAATAAATAATGAAGAAATAAAAACTATAAATTGGAGTCTGAATACTCAAATCATTTTTAGAAAACTTTGAATTAGCATATAGCCATTTAAAATGAAGAGATCCTTTGGATTTGTAATTAATTTGAGAATCCAAATTGTTGTGAGTCATATTTGAAAATTTATCATTATAAAATCAACAATTATTATGAAGTTTTAGCATCTTTTACTTAAATGGTCATCCAAAACTCATAATGAGTAGATGTAACCTCCCCATTCATTTATTTTAAATTTTTTTAGTGTGTAATTCAAAAATATATAAAACTTTAAAGTTAATAAGTCTCATCACGAGCTTGCTTTCCGTGATCATAGGAAACTAATAATATTGACATTATCATTATTGGAAACCACACCAAGATAATGGCTCATAGTCAAAAGGCCATGAGACAGGAGATCTCATTACGAGTTAGCTTGTTCAAATTTATTATGACTTGTGAATGACATTATATTTTTCTCGCCATCAAACCAGGATAGTGACTTTAAAGAAAATAAATATGAAATAAAAAATAAGACACATTACCTCTGAAAAGTTTCATTTTATATGAATAGGATACTGGTTCATTTTGGTAAATATTAACCCTGTCGAGGCTATAAACGCCTGCTAGCAGCAGAGGCTCTACTAATTACTAATAAGTTTATCCAATACGCTAAGCTTCAAAATATTATTATTTTATCTTTTCAACCTATCAAACATTGATTCATTCAAAAGAAATTTTCATCTATAATAAACCTGGAAGAACTTTTCTGAATAAAATAGGTCATCTTATTTTAAAAATTTATCTATCTCAATTTGGATTTCAAATCATTTATAACTTTCTGAAAAAATTCTTAAAAAATTAACACTTTATATAACAAAGATTAATTGATTCAACCAATGTGTCGCCATTTTTTTTGGTACTCAACAACACCCCATTTTCCTTAGAAGCTTTAGAAGGACCAATGGGGACCCTTTTAAATTTTAGGTAAAACCCTTTTATATAGATAAGTTAAGTATCCTCCCTTATATTTCCCAATAAAACAAACAAAAATTTTCTTTTCCATAATAAACACAATCTTATGAAAACATTGGAAAATATGAAAAATGTTAAAAGGGGTATAAAATAAGTAAATATTGGTAATAAATGGAAATGTGCTAAAAGAGAATCGCCAAAATACAAAATTCCAGATTGTCGAAGTTCCGAAATGTCGAATTCCCAAAGTTCTGAAATGTAGATATACCAAAAGTTTGAAATGTCGAACTCCCGAAGTTCCGAAATGTCGACATTCCTTCAGTTAACCAACTGTTGATATCGCGTTCTGTCAACTAAAAAATCTGAATATTGCATTATATCAAGCATCCTGATATTTAGTTGTTTCACATATCGCATCATTACTAAATCCAATCATCATACCTGATATCAAAAATGTCAAAAAGTGAAACTCTGAAGTAAAGCCAATTGTCAGCATCACGTGAACAAACATTTAGAAATTAAATGACCACCTTATGGTTTCTAATCTCGAGGATTTTAAAATTAACTATAATTATTTTAAGTTAATGTGAAATGATTTTTCATAAGGCTTGCATTGAATTGATATGACTCTCGGATACTTCGAAGTAATTCTCTACTTATCTCAACTCATTTTTTGACAGGTAAATCCTCATAAAGAATAACATAAGGAGATGTCCAGGATAATCAAAGCATGGAGAAATTCTGCATCTCGGCAAGAAACTGTCTTTCCACCTGAAGAAACTCATGAGATGGATCCTCTATTCACAAATACTACATGCACCCATGATTCAAGTTCCTCTAACTGGGAAGAAATTTACAATTTATTTGAAGTTGAAAATCCAAGAATAATTGAAAACAGAGGAGCTACTGTTGATGAGTCTCCACCAAGGGATACCGATGCATGGAGAGACATAGCTAACTCATTTCTTCATATACTTTTTGCTCGTCCGAAAATTATCCCATAGATAGATAAGGTGAGGTGGGTCATCAACCATGTGGACATAACAGACCAATTGTTTATTACCTCAAAAGAGACAGTAATTGGTTCCTTCAAGCCATAAGACTTAAGAAGGATGTACTAGTATCCAATACTTCAAAAGAAATACGATACACAGATCGTCCAAAATTTCATGCAAGAAAATCCGAACCCTACAGAGCTTATCAAAGATTGGAGGAAAGACCCAAATAAACACAAGTGGGAAGACATGGGTA
Source organism: Pinus albicaulis (assembly GCA_034641835.2). Lineage (NCBI taxonomy): Eukaryota > Viridiplantae > Streptophyta > Pinopsida > Pinales > Pinaceae > Pinus > Pinus albicaulis. The sequence continues at coordinate 926,650,913 of CM076578.1, read as the reverse complement.
TGTATTCACTAGCCTCTCGTGTTGACCCTTTCTCCCAAATTTATGCTATGTTTTGTCGTCTTTATGGTTATCTGAATACCCAAAAATTTTCTGAAGAATGGGTACATCTAATTGAAACCGCCTCTGATGGTTATATCATGTACTGGGAAACCCCTTTTTAAAACATTATGAGTACTCAAATCCGTAATTATAGGCAAAGACGCAATGTACTAGAAAGGAAAACTCCTCCCTTTTTCTTGCATGCTACATTATGGATGTTATATTTTTTTTCCTTTACTTTTCCATTGTTGGGATGGAAATGGTCTACTCAGTATGCCACCCCCATTCATGTTTATTTTGACATTTTGTGGGAATCCAAGTATCATTCTAGTTTCTATAATATTTTTCATGAGGTAATGCTTACCCTCCATCAAGAAGTTTTTCCTAATAAATCCCTGATGGTTACCACCGAAGCCAATAGAGACTTGAGGCCTATAGGGAAATGGTTCGGAGAAGAAAAATTCATTATGTTTGAGTTTTTAGAAGCTTATCCCATCCCCATGTGTTACCGTTGTTTGTTCCAGATAAATTATTGGTAAAAGAAATTGCCTACCAGACTGTTGGACAAGGCCTAAGAAAATTCCTCAGAGATGCAAAGAAGACCATTTGGCCATGTTTTCATATTCCATGTGGTACATATAATTTAGAGAATTTCAATCATTCTTTTCTTGAAATTGAGCATTTGAAATTTTTATGTTTTCCAGTGATACCTAACCAGTAGTTTGACCCAAATGGAATTGCTAAATATGTCACCACGCAAGTTAAACTCAGGTCATTTTTTAACGAGCCTGAGAAGGTTTGATGATTTATTTGAAATGACCCAAAAATATTACATCGTAGAAATACTAGCCTCTTATCAATTGACTCCTGACAAATTAATTAGTTTTAAGCAATATCATCATAAGAGGATAGCTCATCTACCATAATTTATGGTAAAACATTCTAGTCAGAACTGAGAGAGTATAGAAGCATCTGCATCATATTCCCAAGTTCCAAATGTTCAAAGTATAGAAACAAATAATATAGCTATTGAACAAGAAACTGGAATCAAAGAAGAACAACTTGACAAAGTTTGGGAAGAATTCAAGAATGTTTTAATGGCTGAGGAAACCCACATTGTAAATGTTTCCATTCATGCAGGTACAAAAGAAGTTGTAATCAACTCAGAGCCAAATTTGTGCTCTACAGAACAAGTCATAAATCCTATCATAGAACCAAAAATAGAGACAATTGTTAACTACAAAGAAACTGTACAAGTTCCAGATAATGCAGGGAATACCTCATTTATTGCAAAGGATCCCCAAAGTGATGTTAATACTGAAACACTTACATAGAACACTAGTGCAGAGGTAAATAATGATTCTCATATAGCTGAAGACATGTAAATAATTCATGCTTTTCCCACCACAGATATAGTCCTTAAAATTGAATAAATCCCACGTTTGGACGTATTCTAAAGTCCAAAGCGCAAGGCAGTCATGAGCAAGTTTAGAAATAAAATAAAATTGAAACAAAATCAAATGTTGGTTCGTTTTGAAACTTCAGCTCAACTTATTTGGAAAGACGCTCAATCCACACCAGAGGATGATCTAAATTGACTATCTCAGTTTGCAAGAGCTTATTCTGATGCGTCCATGGATGAAGTTATGGAAGTACAGTTATTGATGAAAGAAGAGGATCAAAGAATTTCTCTATTAGAGAAAAGTCTCCAAATTGAGAAGAAAGCAATAGAACAACAATGGCAAGTAAAACTTGTTGATTTAAAAAATAATTTTGATAATCTAAAGGTGAAATATGAAGAGGATGTTAGAGGTAAAGATCAACATATACAATAGCTGCAGCAAAAGGTTGATCAGTTTAAGGATAATCCTAAATTAAATGAAGTATGAGAGGAAGAATCTGTTGGGGTTCCCATGTTTTGGCCAGATTGGCAAGACCAAAAGATGAGACAACATAAGAACCACTTTGGGGCCCTAGGATCTAGCCCTCCTGGACCCGGAGAGGGATCTCTCCAAATAGAGCTAAGAATGATACCTCTTTGAATCTCAAAATGAGATGTTAGGCTAGTTATGAAGCACAAAGGGGGGTTTAAATGATTTGGTTGAAGGGTTGCTGGGTTGGTTAGGAGATCATGGACTGGGAAAGCAATGGAAAGAAGGGAACAAAACAGCAGGCTGTTTCAGCAAAGAGGATGGGCCAAGACCGTGCCATCCATTGGGCTATGGAGTCATGAGAGGGAAATTACTTGCATCCACTAGCCAAGGCTTCCAAAGGGCAAGTCATCTATACTAAAGGATCTTTTAGATAGATGATGGGATGGAACATTAAGGAGAGAAAGTAGAAGAAGGAAAGACAACCAACTTTCTGTCTATAGATCAGGTCAGAGGTCATTTAACTCCAGACCTGCTTGGACATACTCAAAGGTAGCTCTCAAAGAGACAAAGGGGCAGCTTATAGATCAGACCAGAGGTCATTTAACTCCAGGTCTACTTTAGCAACTCCAAGGGAAAAACAGAGATAAGATAAACAGAAGGGATCTTAAAAGGGCCAGCTGGTCGAGCAAGGATCCTAGTGGACAGGGCTAACACTTATCCCCAATGTTCCCAAACCTTCCAGCTGAAACCCAGCAAGAACATCTAAGCACCGATTCAACCAATTCATACATCAGCCAGCAGGCAATAACATCCGCTGCACTGGTTAAATCAACTGAAACCAGCTCTTAGATAGCACATAGAGCAGAAAACATAAAGGTAGGGAGAGCAGACAACATAGGGCACCTAACAAGGGTGAATCCTATACCATTATTCTGATGCCTACCAGCAGAACATGAAACAGTATGAAAATTTAATAAACAGAGTTAAGAAACACATCACCAATAGTAATAGACCAGGATCCTGTGAAAAGTGCTTTGATTAATTGATGCAACACCAGTCATGTACAATATGGCTCAATGGCTGTTACAGCCCAGACTTTCTCCTCCCAGCCTATTACATACAACTACTCTGCTACTCCCTCCCACGACTGTTCTAACAGTCAAATGAATCCCTCTAACAACAAACTATGCAACAACTGAACAACAACAACCTTTTCAATATGTTCTCAGGGATTTCTTATAGGATAAGAGGAAGAGACAGAGGTAGATAGACAATTAATCAATCTCATTAAGACAGAATCGACGGAAGTGTCCACTCCCATACTGCTTAATGGCTTTGCGGCTCTGTATGTACTCTATAATCTGGTTCGGAGATCTCTGTCACGTCGGAAATTGACCTCGGATATTTCTCTGGAGTCCTTTCTGGAGCTTGGAGCTCTGTACTGCCATTCTAGAATAAATGAACTGGATGGAATGATCTGCAGGTCCCTCCATGCTTCTTTAATGCTTCTTGACAGTCTCTTGAGAATTTCTGTCAGTGAAATTTACTGCGTATGGGCTCGAGGAAGCATGGAGATTGCTGTAGGAAGGTGTACTTCTGGAGGAAACGTCCTGCTGTTAGGTGGCGCAGTTATGGTGTTGCTGGTGCGCTCCTTAGTCTTCAAACTGAACCTTAATCCTTTGAATGCGGGGTTAACATTTGATTTCATTAATAAAAGGCACCAAACCCCTTTGAATTCCTTCTGCTGGTCGCCGGCAATGCTGAACTGGCCATCTCTGTACCATCTGCACACTGAAATAACTATGTTTAAAACCCGGGCAGTGGTGGCGGAGGAAATGCTGTGGGGGCGGTGAAATGGTGGCGGGACAGTGGAGAAACAATGAAAAGTGGCGGAGAAATGGTCACATAGCGTGAAAACTCAAATGCCACCACTGGAGCGATTTACATAGGAAAACATGGAAAAACAATGGAGTGAAGCGGTGGATGTGGGACCCAGTGGAGGCGGAGGGCGATTGAACCAGAACCGTCAGATCTGGAAAGGATGGATGGCTAGGATTCAATCAGGAAATCGCAATTGGAGGACGGAGCGGGTGTCAATCGCAACACACCTCTTGAAAGTTCCGATTGCGATTGAGAATGGGGAAGCGATCGAGCGATGACCGTCGGATCGCGGGTCGAGCGGACGGACAGGATTGAATCGGGAGACAGCGGGGAAGGCTTGCGATCGGAGGAAATGGGAGTGTGATGGCCGTCGGATCTGCGGAAGGATGAACGGTCGAGATTAAATCAGAGGACAGAGGGAAGAGCATGCGATTAGCGCTGAGCCATAGGATCAACAGGGAGATGGACGGCTGCGATTTAATCGGGGCGGAGACAGCAAGACTTGCGATCAGCGATCGGAGGCATGGAGCGATTAGGCGATGACCGTCGGATTTGGAAGGGAATGGGCGGCTGCGATGTAATCGGGAGATCTCAATCGGGGCGGCACACGACAAACCTTTGATTGCGATCAGAAATGGAGGAGCGATTAGGCGCTGACCGTCCGATCCAACCGACAGATCAACGGTGCGCGCTCAATCGGAGGGAGAGTGCAATCGGGGGTCGCAACATAAAACATGCGATTGGCGGAGGGTCGTCGGATCGGCGGGGAGATCAACGGTGGGGACAACAATCGGAGGGGCGGGAGCGATTAAGCGCTGGCCGTTGGATCAGCTGGGAGATCAACGGTGGGGACAACAATTGGAGGGGCGGGAGCGATTAAGCGCTGGCCGTTGGATCGGCTGGGAGATGGACGTCCAGGATATGATCGGAGGATCGTAATCGGAGTGCAATGCGATCAATCAGGGGGTGCACAATGCATGTTGCGATTGCGATGAGCGGGGGGCTTGCGATTAACGCTCAGCCATTCGATCGAAGCAGATCAACGGTGTGGAACAGATCGAGGAATTAACGCTGTAAACAAAGGAAATACGCACCCGCTCGGCCTCCGATTGCGATTAGCCCCCAAGGCTTAAGCGCTTGGTCTTGGGGAAGGGTCACGTGGGGAAGTGGTTAAGGGATTTGCGAGAAAGGGGCCAGGCCTTAGAATAAGGTCGGAAAGTGGGTTTTTAGCCCATCTTAATGGATTTTAAGGGGTTTGAAGGGGAACGATAGAGGAATAAAGGGGAGAAGAGGCCAACAAAGGTTAGGGGAGGAAATTAAAGGGGATTTTGGGGGAAACTGAAGGGTAAGAAGGGAAATAAAAGGGGAAGACAAGGGGATGAAAAGAGGCTAAATGAGGGGAAATAAGAGGGAAAAGGAAGCCTTTGGGCATTTCTTCATCAACAGAGAGGCTTTATAAGGGAAATCAGCAGAGGGGATACTATCAAAGGAATAAAAGGCACATGGAGGCTTCAAGGAGACTGTGTTTTCAAAGGAAATGCATTCCTTGAAGGCTCAAAAACAATTTAGCCCCCTATTTGCTTGTCAAAAATTTCATAGGGGGGCTAACAGTGGCTCCACATGGGGATGGCTTCTTCTTGAAGGAGCCAAGAAACCAGAAAATGATCTCTTGGTGTAGGCCAGATGCCTGCTGCTTGAACCATCCTTTTCTTTCCTTGATCAGCTGCCACAAACTATGAAGTCAACACATCAGCAGTAAAATTCCTCCCAAACAACTACCTACCCACACTATAGTCCTAACATTTTTTCTTCTTGGGTGCATTTGGACTTGCAGACCCTTTACATCATCAATATTTTACAAACAGGAAAAATAAACCTAATCTACTTCTACCCTTATTGCTCCATGAGGCCAGATTAGACTGTTGGTATCATATGTTTCTCTACCTACACTACTACCTGCTAGGATTAGACTGTCTAGCAGGTTTCTTCTCTACCTTCTAAGATAGAAATTTAAACAACTAATCTACATGCTCATAGGCTGAGCTTTATTGAGCTTCCTACCTACCCTACTCTAACTATAATATTTACAATCTAGCTTACAAACATGGTCTTCCAATGTAACCAGTCCTTTAAGTGATCCCATGACTGGTCCTTCTTGCTCAACTCCTTGAGCATGCTGGATAGGCAGGGCAGCTCACACTCTTTTTGTTCAACAACAGCAGCCTTGAAAAGTTTTGTTTCTTCTTGCAACATGCTGCTGAGCAAGACCTTTGATCCTTCTTCAAATATATGCAGGAAACGTGCATAAGGATCATGAAAAGATACCTGGCTATGAATGTCTGGCAGGCTGGCTTCGACCAGGATCTCTTCTTCTTCCACTGGATCCAGAAGAAGACTCTCTTGAGAGAGAGAATCTCCCTCATCTTCTGAACTGGAGGACTCATCGTATATTGGGGCTGAGTCCTCTCGGAGCTCCGATATGTTCTACTCTGAGGTGCAGGGCTCCGTGAAAAGATCCATGTGTTCTTGAGTAGGGGTGTATTCCTTTGCTTCCTCTTTTTCAAGAGGAAACTCCTTGTTTTCATCGTGCTCAAGAATCTCTTCTTTGCTTTCCTCCTCATATTTTGTAAGGAAAGACTGCTGGCGTCCGATCTCATGACACTCATCACTGATGCTTTCATAACTTTCCCCATCAGTGTCATAGATAGGCGGACCTGACCAAGTCCACCGTTCTGGGCGCACAACAAATCTTTCTTCGTTCTGATCCACAGAGGAGTCTTCTGAAACTGAATCATCAAACTCAACTAATGACTGAGCAGGAGCTTGTGTTCTATAGAAGATGTCTGGGGTGGACTGCTGGTTTAATATCCGGTCAATCTCTTCTTCTGTCAAAAGAGGGATTTCCTTTTCATCATGGACAGAAGAGCAGCAATCCTCTTCCTCTTGTGTAGGTTGATTCGGAGGCTGGATGTTTCTTTGAGCCTCTTCTTCCACATCAGGCTCTGCCTCTTCTATGTAAACTCCTGTTTCCTCAAGGCAACTTCCCCTATCAGCCTTTTCTAATAGGTCCTGATATTCTTTGGTCAGCATAACACAAGGCGTAGGTAAGCAATCAGGCAATTCCTGATCACTTTCCTCTTCATCTTCTACAGATTCTTGAGCATCATACAGGTCCTGCTCATCTTCTAGATCTTGAGTTTGTTCTTGTTCTGAAGACGACATGGCTTGCTCTAAATAATCATCGTCTGTATTCATATTGGCCATGTGCGTCTCCAACATTTTTCCAAGCACTTTTGTTATTCTGCATACTTTATTATACAAAGCATTATACTTTGCATCCCTGTCCATGCTTGGATTTGTGCTTGTGCAAAGAAGGCTACTATCTCTTCTCAACCAGCTCAGTGTTCTTCACCAGTGGAGTCATTTGGTCTTTGGATCATAGGGAGTGTGGAGTCGCCAGGTGGATGATTATGAATGTTTGAAGCAAGATGCTGTCCACCATCAGCAATTAGAAGCCAATCTAGAGGCAAAGCGGTCCTTGACTCTCAGATTTTCCCCAGTGGAGTCGCCATTATGTTGGGGTTCCCATGTTTTGGCCAGATTGGCAAGACCAAAAGATGAGACAACATCAGAACCACTTTGGGGCCCTAGGATCTAGCCCTCCTGGACCCGGAGAGGGATCTCTCCAAATAGAGCTAAGAATTATACCTCTTTGAAGCTCAAAATGAGATGTTAGGCTAGTTATGAAGCACAAAGGGGGCTTTAAATGATTTGGTTGAAGGGTTGCTGGGTTGGTTAGGAGATCATGGACTGGGAAAGAAATGGAAAGAAAGGAACAAAACAGCAGGCTGTTTCAGCAAAGAGGATGGGCCAAGACCGTGCCATCCATTGGGCTATGGAGTCATGAGAGGGAAATTACTTGCATCCACTAGCCAAGGCTTCCAAAGGGCAAGTCATCTATACTAAAGGATATTTTAGATAGATGATGGGATGGAACATTAAGGAGGAAAGTGAAAGAAGGAAAGCAACCGAATTTCTGTCTATAGATCAGGTCAGAGGTCATTTAACTCTAGACCTGCTTGGACATACTCAAAGGCAGCTCTCAAAGAGACAAAGGGGCAGCTTATAGATCAGACCAGAGGTCATTTAACTCCAGGTCTGCTTTAGCAACTCCAAGGGAAAACAAAGATAAGATAAACGAAGGGATCTTAGAAAGGTAAGCTGGTCGTGCAAGGATCCTAGTGGACAGGGCTTACTCTTATCCCCAGTGCTCCCAAACTTTCCAGCTTTAAACCCCTCAAGAACATCTAAGAACAGCTTCAACCAATTCATACATCAGCCAGCAGGCAATAACATCCACTGCGCTGGTTAAATCAACTGAAAACAACTCTCAGATAGCACATCTAGTGGAAAACATAAAGGTAGGGAGAGCAGACATCATAGGGCACCTAACAAGGGTGAATCCTATACCATTATTCTGATGCCTACCAGCAAAACATGAAACAGTATGAAAATGTAATAAACATAGTTAAGAAACACATCACCAATAGTAATAGACCAGGATCCTGTGAAAAGTGCTTTGATTAATTGATGCAACACCAGTCATGTACAATATGGCTCAATGGCTGTTACAGCCCAGACTTTCTCCTCCCAGCCTATTACATACAACTACTCTGCTACTCCCTCCCACGACTGTTCTAACAGTCAAATGAATCCCTCTAATAGCAAACTACGTAGCAACTGAACAAAAACAACCTTTTCAATATGTTCTCGGGGATTTCTTATAGGATAAGAGGAATAGACAGAGGTAGATAGACAATTAATTAATCTCATTAAGACAGAATTGGCGGAAGTGTCCACCCCCATACTGCTTAATGGCTCTGCGGCTCTGTATGTACTCTGTAATCTGGTTCAGAGATCTCTGTCAGGCCGGAAATTGACCTCGGATATTTCTCTAGAGTCCTTTCTGGAGCTTGGAGCTCTGTACTGCCATTCTGGAATAAATGAACTGGATGGAATGATCTGCAGGTCCCTCCATGCTTCTTTAATGCTGCTTGACAGTCTCTTGAGAAGTTCTGTCAGTACAATTTACTGCTTATGGACTCGAGGAAGCATGGAGATTGCTGTAGGAAGGTGTACTTTTGGAGGAAACGTCCTGCTATTAGGTGGCGCAGTTATGGCGTTGCTGGTGCGCTCCTTAGTCTTCAAACTGAACCTTAATCCTTTGAATGCGGGGTTAACATTTGATTCCATTAATAACAGGCACCAACCCCCTTTGAATTCGTTCTGCTGGTCGCCGGCATGCTGAACTGGCCATCTCTGTACCATCTGCACATTGAAATAACTCTGTTTAAAACCCGGGCAGTGGCGGCGGAGGAAATGCTGTGGGGGCGGTGAAATGGTGGCGGGACAGTGGAGAAACAATGAAAAGTGGCGGAGAAATGGTCACATAGCGTGAAAACTCAAATGCCACCACTGGAGCGATTTACATAGGAAAACATGGAAAAACAATGGAGTGAAGCGGTGGATGTGGGACCCAGCGGAGGCGGAGGGCGATTGAACCAGAACCATCAGATCTGGAAAGGATGGACAGCTAGGATACAATCGGGCAATCGCAATCGGAGGACGGAGCGGGTGTCAATCGCAACACACCTCTTGAAAGTTTCGATTGCGATTGAGAATGGGGAAGCGATCGAGCGATGACCGTCGGATCGCGGGTCGAGCGGACGGACAGGATTGAATCGGGAGACATCAGGGAAGGCTTGCGATCCGAGGAAATAGGAGTGCGATGGCCGTCAGATCTGCGGAAGGATGAACGGTCGGGATTAAATCGGAGGACGAAGGGAAGAGCATGCGATTAGCGCTGAGCCATAGGATCAGCAGGGAGATGGATGGCTGCGATTTAATCGGGGCGGAGACAGCAAGACTTGCGATCAGCGATCAGAGGCATGGAGTGATTAGGCGCTGACCGTCGGATTTGGAAGGGAATGGGCGGCTGCGATGTAATCGGGAGATCTCAATCGGGGCGGCACACGACAAACCTCCGATTGTGATCGGAAATGGAGGAGCGATTAGGCACTGATCGTCCAATCCAACCGACAGATCAACGGTGCGCGCTCAATCGGAGGGAGAGTGCAATCGGGGGTCACAACATAAAACATGCGATTGGCGGAGGGTCGTCGGATCGGCGAGGAGATCAATGGTGGGGACAACAATCGGAGGGGCGGGAGCGATTAAGCGCTGGCCGTTGGATCGGCTGGGAGATCAACGGTGGGGACAACAATCGGAGGGGCGGGAGTGATTAAGCACTGGTCGTTGGATCGGCTGGGAGATGGACGGCCAGGATATGATCGGAGGATCGCAATCGGAGCGCAATGCGATCAATCGGGGGGTGCACAATGCATGTTGCGATGGCGATGAGCAGAGCTGTGAATGCTCAGTGGTTGATGAGCTGATCAACGGCTGAAAACCAGTGTGGAGACTTTCTTGTGTAAGCAGAGACACACTAAGCTGCCTCAAATTTAGGTTCAGCCCCAGGCCCAAACAACAGCCTTGGGAAGGTCTGCCGGAAGGCAGTGATTAAGGATTTGGGAAAAGGCCAGGCCTTAAAACAAAAATTACCGGAGAAAGTGTGATTTTCAGCCCTGTCTTAATGACCCCAGGGTTTGAAGAACGATGAAGACAAGGAAGAGGCCAACAAAGGTTAGGGGAGGAAATTAAAGGGGGTTTTGGGGGAAACTGAAGGGTAAGGAGGGAAATAAAAGGGGAAGACAAGGGGGATGAAAAGAAGCTAAATGAGGAAATAAGAGAGGGAAAAGAGCCTTTGGGCATTTCTTTGTCAACGAGAGGGAAATTTTTTTTTTTTTTTTTGCAAAGGAATAAAAGAAAACTGCCCTTGTGACCTTCAAGGGAGGCTTGTGTTCCCTATCAAATATTCCTTGAAGGCTCAAAAACAATTTAGCCCCCTATTTGCTTGTCAAAAATTTCATAGGGGGGCTAACAGAATCAAATTTAGATATCCTTTTAACAAAGAAGCAATATATTTTCTGTCATAAATTTTCCTTAATTCATGACTTTTCTAAAAAAAAATGATTCATTAGTCAGCCCAACTATCACAACTGAGAACCTTCTATGAAGAGATCGATGAAAAAATCTATGCTTTCATATATTGGCAGGATGGTACAAAAGGGAGAGTAGCCAACCTTCCCAGAATTGAAGAATCACATAAGGATATTCTACTCGGTGATTTGAATATTAAAATGAAAAGTGCAGAGATGGAAATCATCAGAGTCAGGAATATTGCATCAAATCTCATTGGATACATCACTGATGCTCTACTACAAGCCAATCTAATACAAGACTATCTAAAGGATACTTTGCCAGATGTCATAGTCTTGAAGCAGTCTTGGCAAGAAGCATCAAGAAGGAGGAATCAAGAGATTCAAAGCTTATCCAAAGTAAAATTGGAAATTTATTGGTAGTTCCTAGTAAAACTACATGGTCAATGGCTCATGCTGAGGTGTCTTTCAAATTTAGTAATGCAACTTCTTCCAACATTTCATGATGCAGTATTCACGAGACATATGAATATGCATCCAATGCATACCCTCCTAGTTGAAGCCAATGATATATATTTACAACCTTAAATAATATATGAATAATGGACCTGCAAGGGAGTCATGAATATTGTTGCAACTGATTACTATTTTTTTGTCCTTTATCTTAGCTTAAGTTATTCGAGGCTTGATAGAAACTTCATTTACAAGTTTCGTATTTTTGTAATGTTAATAGATTATTTAAACCCCTCCCATGCATTTAAAAGGGGTCCAAAATTTTGAGAAGATAGTTTTTGAACTTGCACTATTGTTTGATCAAGTGTTATCTAATTGAAAGCTAAGCCTAAAAGATGTCTTTTTCAGATACAGAGCACTGATGCATCAGGTACTATTATCTTTGTTTCATTGCTTTGTGTTATTGAAATATATATTTATTTTATCATTATGTTCTTTCATTATATATGTTACTTTGAAAACAACGTATCATTGTCACTATGGATATGAAATATTCAATGATTTGTGGTTATATATGAAATAACAAGATCTTTTATGTGATTGAGTTTTGATCAACTAAATTAATTAACTATTTAATTAATTTAGTTTCGTATGCATGCTTTCTTTTCATTAGAGTATGGAATGATCTATATTATTTTATACTTTGTGAAATATTTCTATTAGATCACATTAAAAGACGTTTTATCCCGGGAAATAGATAGAATAAGTTTTAGTTTCATCATTAGTTTTAAAATCACTCCATCAATTTGATTGCATTCCTCTTGTTATTATTAAATCTCTTTAAATGGGAAATTGGTCCCTATATCCCTAGTTGGACCCACCAATTTCAATGGAAAAGGAGTTGTTTTAAGCTCCTGACCGGGTGGTGTTCCTCGATGTTGAGGTAGCCAATTTGCAACCTCCAATACCACCATAACATAGAATAACGGGTTTGAAGATGAAAGCATCAAAACCGTGTTAGAGGAAGAAGTGTCTCAAGAAACCATATGGGTCCCGATCTATCTTATGCAACATTTTTAACCCAATCAAATGAAAAAAAAAATTGAAGCTCCAATTTCTTTTTTAACTCAAATTTTAAAGGAGCCGAATTAAATTATACACGAGTAGAAAAGAAATACTTCACAGTTTACAAAGTTCTTAAATATTTTAGAACTTTTATTCTAATAACTCAAAGTTATTATTCCTGTCTCAACAATCATACATTTTCTACTTCAAAAGGAATTAGGAGAAAAAAGGGCTAATTTGGTCACATCAATGCAAGCATATGATCTAGAGATCAAACCCGCTAACATTGTAAGAGGCCAAGGTTTTTGTAGGTTAGTCACATAAATGAATGATTGATCAATTGACAAAGTAACATGTAACATTGAACAAGTTACAAAGGTATTTCCTGTTGATACTCACTCTCCATATGTTGATTTAATCTCTTACTTAAAAAATGGTTATGCTCCACTTAAGCTTGATTTTAAGAAAAAGAGAGCCTTGAGATTGAAGGCCAATCTATCATCTTGTTAATGATTTATTGTTTAGGAAAAATTATGATTGTGTTATGTTGAGATGTTTGGATAAATCTAAAGTAGAAAACGTCCTACAGGAACTTCATGATGGTCCAACAGGTGGACATTAGAGTGGAGATACGACCACTCATATATTCTGCATGCTATATATTACTAGCTGACCTTATTTAAAGATGCACATATGTACGTTAGAAAATGAAAAATTTGTCAAACTGCTTCAGGAAGACAAAGGAAACCATATATTCCATTGCAGCCCATCAATATCAAACAACATTTCGAGAAAAGGGGACTTAATATAATAGGTGAGATCGTTCCTCAGTCCTTCAAGCAACATAAATATATTTTGACTGAAATAGATTATTTCACGAAATGGGTAGAGGAAATACCATTAAAGTTAGCCAATTATGAGAGCATAATTTAATTCATTGATTATTTTATCATTACCAGGATTGGTGTTCCTAATGTTATTATTTTTTATAATGCTTCTTATTTTTCTAGAAATGCAATGACTGAATTTGCTTTAACGAGAAGATTTAAATTGAATTATTCCACAAATTATTATGCCCAAGGAAATGGTTTGGAGGAATCAACTAATAAAAATCTTATAAGGATTATCAAACAAACCATTGACCAAAATAAAAAAAGTTGGCACAAAGCTTTAACATTTTCTTTATGGGCAGATAAGATAACTAAGAAAGATTCAATAGGAACATCACCTTTTCATCTAGTATATGGAAAAGAATTTACTCTACCTTTAAATATAGCTATACCTTCAGCATCCCTATTTGAATTTATTAATGAAGAACCTTCTTCCACTTTACAATTCTAAATGTCTCAAATAGTTAAGCTGGAAGAAGAAATAAATAAAGCTAAGTTGGCTCATGCTCATCATCAAGAATTGGTCAAAACTTCATTCTATATTAATTCAATCAAATAAAAACATTTTGAAATTGGATACTTAGATTTGAAATGGGACAAAGTGCAAGAGGATAAAGGAAAACATACAAAATTTCAAAAACTCTGGCTTGGTCCCTTTCAAATTTTTGAGAAGATAGGTCCATCAACTTTTATACTGCAAGATTTACAAGGGAAGAAGGAAACTCTTGCTTTCAATGGACTTATACTCAAAAACTATTTTTCTTAAAAAGAACGCAAATTCTTTTCTACAATATGTAAACATTTTCATTTGAATAAATTCTTTTGTAAAGTATTACACCTTTGGATTACACATTGTGAGATTTTTTTCTCAATCATCAAAATGTTATTTTTAAAAAAGAAATAATGAATAAAACAAAACTATAAATTGAAATATGAATACTCAAATCATTTTTAGAAAACTTTGAATTAGCATAGCCATTTAAAATGAAGAGATCATTTGGATTTGTAATTAGTTTGAGAATCCAAACTATTGTGAGTCATATTTGAAAATTTATCTTTATAAAATAAAAAATTATTATGAATTTTTAGCATATTTTACTTCAATGGTCATCCAAAACCCATAATGAGTAGATGTAACTTCCCCATTCATTTATTTTAAATTTTTCAGTGTAATTCAAAAATATATAAAACTCTAAATTTAAGATTTCTCATCACGAGCCTGCTTACCATGATCATAGGAAAATAATAAGATTGAAATTATCGTTATTGGCAACCACACCAAGATAATGGCTCATAATCAAAAGGCCATGAGACAGGAGATCTCATTACGAGTCGAATTGTTCAAATTTATTACAACTCGTGAATGGAATTTTCTTTTTCTAGCCATCAAACCAAGATTGCAACTTTAAAGTGAATAAAAATGAAATAAAAAATAAGACACATTACCTCTGAAATATTTTATTTTAATATGAATAGGATACTAGTTCATTTTTGTTAAATAGTAACCTTGTCGAGGTTATAAAATCCTACTAGCAGAAGAGGCTGTACTAATGACTAATAAGTTTATCCAATACGCTAAGCTTCAAATGATTATTACTTTATCTTGTCAACCTATCAAAGCCTAATTTATTCAAAATAAATTTTCATCTATAACAAACCTGGAAGAACCTTTTTGAATTAAATAGGTTGCCTTATTTCAAAAAGTTATCTATATCAATTTGGATTTCAAATCATTTATAACTTTCTGAAATTTTTCTTAATAATTAACACTTTATATAACAAAGATTAACTGATTAAACTAGTGTGTGGCCAATTGTTGTGGTACTCAACAGCCCCCCATTTTTCTTGGAATCTTTAGAAGGAAAAATGGGTACCCTTTTAAATTTTTAGGTAAAACCCTTTTATATAGATAAGTTAAGTATATCCTCCCTTATCTTTCCAAATAAAACAAAGAAAAATTCCCTTTTTCATAATAAACACAATCTTATGAAAACATCGGAAAACAATGCAAAATGTTAAAAAGGGTACAAAAAAAGTAAATGTTGGTAATAGATGGAAACACGCTAAAAGAGAATCGCCGAACTACAAAATGCCGAATCGTCGAAGTTCTGAAATGCTGAATTGCCGAAGTTTCGAGATGTCGATATACTAAAGTTCCGAAATCTCGATATGTCGAAGTTCCAAAATTTCAATATTCCATCCACTAGTACATTTGGTGGAAATTCTGACACTTTTGACCAAATGTTGGAAATTTCCCCAAATGTTTTCAATCCCGCCCAAAACCGTTTCTATACCGACGTCTAGAGAAAAGTGTCGCAATACCGACACTTATACAAAGTGTCGCAATTGCGACGTTTGGAGGAAGACGTCGCAATTGCGACACTATGCCCCAAAGAGTCGCTATTGCGATGGCTGCTTCCAAACGTCACAATTGTGACACAATGTCTAAGTGTCGCAATTGCGACGTTTGGAGGTCATCCATCGCAATAACGACGCTTTGTTTGTGACACAATGTGTAAGTGTCGTAATTGTGACATTTGGAGGCATCCGTCGCAATAGCGATGCTCTGGCCGCCGTCGGTATAACGACACTTATATGCAATAAATGACAGTTATATGCCTTTGTAAAAATGGTCGGCTTACAGAGCAGCGCGAGGAGTAGTTCATGGAGGCACCTTTGCAATTGCGCATAATTTGGAGAGAAAATAGTAATAATGAGAGAGGCTCCTTTAATTGCGTCTTTGATTTGTGAAGGTATGGATTGTACAGCCTGCAATTCTATGCTGTTGAGAAAGACTCGCAATCCTCTGGAAACAAGACTGTTGTGAAGATTCCTGGCGAAGAAATGGACATCGGGTTCACGACTATTGATGAACACATCGTAGTCCGGCAAAGAAGGCACCAAGGAGGGTATTCTCAGTGAATGAGGGATGTTGAAATATTAATTTCAACTACCGTGTCCTCTGGCTGCTTTATAATTACGTTTGAATGACTCTGTCAAACAGCTACTTTCTAAAACTTATGAACAGTCAATTTTGGTTTTGAAATCATAGTCCCTGCACACTTAAAAACAGAGCGTTGTATTGTTTTGGAAACAGAGCAATTTAATAGTAAATGCAGAAGATTTTAATTCAGAAGAACATGGTCCCACAGACCACAGACCAAATCAGCCATCCACGTGGAAACAGGCGATTCAATCCCGTTATTTTTTGGCCCGTCTGCATTGTGGAATTTTGGACCCGAAACATTATAGGGCGGAATTAATTTGATTTTCGGGTCACAGTTTTCCTCTGTACGCAAAGCCAAAAAACGGACCCAAATTTTTATATGGCGTATTCTATGAATTTTTCGCATCACAAATTAGGGTGACATCAGCAGGCTATTTTGGAATGCGAATTTGTGATTGAAATCGAGTTTTTTTTTTTTGAAGTCCGGACGTATGATATAGTTTTATTAATATTTTGTTATAAGTTTTGTTTCACTGCCCGATATTTATTTAAACCATTGGCTCATATATAACATATGCGCAAATATTTCACTTTGGGCATTTGTAATGTGGGCCCCAAATACTTTAAATAGGTACATATACATTAGACAGTTTAAAAGTTTTGAGGATTGCACCCCTAGTGCAATTGTTTGTTTATAAGATTATATGATACATGTGAGATAAAGGTTTATTATTTATCATATATAAATAAATTTTATCAATATTGTACATTTACACTTTTATGAGGTGATGTTATAAGTAAATTCATAAATATCTCTTTTAATCCTCATTTTACTCCATGAATATGTTTGGAAATGAAATTTCAATAGATTAATTTTCTCCTAACCTATGTATCATCAATATTGTACATTTACATTCTTAATTATGAGGTGATGTTATAGGTAAATCCATGAATATCTCCTTTTAACCTTCATTTTACTCCATGAATATGTTTGGAAATGAAATTTCAATAGATTAATTTTCTTGCTATTATATGTTTTACGAAGATATGGTAAGGAATTCTCTCTTGTTCTTCTTAGAAATAATTATATATAATTTATTTATTTTTCAAAATAGATTAAAAAAATTATATGAGAAAAATTATTAATTCATCAATATGTGTGTTTGTGTGTTGTGAGGAATAATTTCATAGTTCAACTTAATGGTTCATTATATAATCATGTGATCTTCACCAATGATATATCTTAAAAAGCAACTGAAAAGCCATGTGTAAAAAATCGATGTATACTCTAGAAAGTGGTTCTCATATCACTATGTAAATTGTTGTATGCTACTTCAACAAAATTATAAGATAAATTGTAATACACATCATATATGCACTATAACAATTGGTACAGGGTAAAACCCACCTGCCACACCTTTGTACTTGATCCAATTTTCTCTGTCAACTCTTCTAGCTGTGGGAGTTTCCTCCAAGGATCATAATACCCCCAAGGCCTGTTATCACCCTAGTAATTCTCAGGTTGTGGCATACGAATTTTTTTAGTTAAGAACACCAGGGTAACCAAGAACCGCTTTGGGAATTCAAGATCTAGCCTTCATGAACTCAGAGAGGGATCTCTCTATATAATTTATCTTTGTTTTACTAATAGATATTAGGCTATCTATGATTGTGTATTTGGGTTTGATTTTAAAATATTGGTGGGAATAAAGAGATTTCAAGGTAAACCAGAAGGATCTACCAGAATATTAGGCAATGGAATGAACTCTCTAGGCAAGCAGAACTAAGAAATAAGGCTCAGAGATGCAGATGTGCTAAGGGCAAGATAGGTGACCTTCTAAGGCTATGTATAGGCTTGATTTGATGGAGTGGATGGAATCTGAGCAAAAGGGCACTTAAGAATCCTTAAGCTATAGATAAGAAGATTGAAGAAGGGGATCTAACTAGGAACCGTAGAACTTCCCATAAGGTTTTACGAACAGGCTATTACTGGCCTACCATCTTTAAGGATGCCAAAAAATTCGTGCAGGCCTGTGATAGCTGCCAAAGGGCAGGACGCCTTGGGCAGTCTGATGAAATACCTTTGAACCCTCAACTAGTGATTGAACCATTTGAATGCTAGGCACTTGATTTTGTTGGCCCTATTAGTCCTCCCTCAAACCAAAAAACATACATCCTAGTTGCAACTGAAAATGTCACTAAGTGGGTCGAAGCAGAGGCACTTTCAAAAGCTACAGAGGACTCTGTAGTACAGTTTCTTTTGCAAATCTTTGTGCGCTATGGTCTCCCAAGGGACATAATCACAGATGGAGGAACACAATTTGTAGGTAATAAATTAGCTGAAACATTGCAAAACTACCACATTCAGCACAAGATTACAACTCCATATCACCCACAGGCCAATGGCCAAGTAGAGAGCACAAAAAAAGTAGAAAACATTAAAATGCCAACAAGTTTCGAAACAGGGAGCTTATTATCACTAATCCTGTTTAATTTTTCCTTAGTTGATCATTATAGACTAGAAAAAAATAATATGAATGAATGTAAAATTTAAAGAAATACACTGAAAACAAGGAAAGAAATGAGACTTATCTTGTCACCACGAGAATCCTTAGCTATGATGTCTTTGATCTCTTTCCAGTCTGTTGCTTTCACTAATTGACTCACCAACTTCAATATAACCAACAAATAAGACCATAGTTGTCTTGAGAAATTTTATTCACACTGAATACTTCGAATTGTGAAGTATTTATACAAAAAATTGTTTACAAAATATCTCAGGAATTGAGATAATGTTTTAATAAAAAATAGGAAAGAAAACTTAAAAAGAGGGACAGCTGCAAAACAGTTTGCAAGCTGTTACCTTTTTACAAGCAAAAATAGAACTGATTATTCTAATTTGAATTGTTTGTTGTTGTGCACTTTAACCCTGTATTTTTACCATTTGAGGTAATAGTAAAAAATTAATTTCCAAGTGAATTTCCTGTTTTTTATCCTTTAAATTCACAGCAGATCTGTGAATTCTTGCCACTTTTCTGCAAAGGGGATCTTCATAGTCTTCAATTTTCTGTAACTTTCATCTGCCTCTGCATACTTGGAAAATTTAGGCTTGATAGTGAACATATGCCTAATCTCATTATCTAAAAAGAACATATTTTCAAAATACTGAAGAAGTATTTTGCCTGTTGGTGATCCTTGAGGCAGTGGTTGTCTAGCTTGCTTTTTTGCATGATTTCTGATTTTCAGATCATAATATTTCAGAGGCATTAACTTGTCATTCAATGCGTGAATATCAGGCAAACCTTCTTCTCACAATGTTTTGTATTTGGCTAAAAATCTTGAGATGGATACATTCATGTCTTTACACCGGTCCTCTAGATTACTCATTATGTTTCTTTTGTTCAGGACCTTTTTTATTTGAAGAATGGTTTCTGTTCTATCAAAAATTTTCAATTCTTCCAACTCTTCCCTCATTTTATTGTTTAAAAAATCTATGAGTTGGATTTCTTGGGCTAGTTTATTGTCAATTTCCCTCTTAGTCTTGTCAATCTCTGCACTAGCAACTTGAAGTAACTCCCTCTGTTTATAAATTATCTGAATTGAAGGCCATTGAGAATGAATGCCTTCAATAATTTTGGTCCATAAATGATTTTTTATATAGGCCACTTGATCTGTAAGATTTACGTGTGCTTGCAGAATCTTTACTTTTTCTTGTAGTCGATCGGCCCTTTGCTCATGTCCTTTAGAAGTAATCAAGGCATCATTTTTGGAATTTTCTAAATTTTTAATAATGCCTTTCAAACTAAGAATCTCTTTATCTTAGTCTTGTAGTGTGCTCCTCTGTGAGGATGAAGAAGAAGAGGCAGAGATTAGAGAAGTAATTGGCACTGCAGTTGCCAGTACTCCTTTTGGTGCCAAGTGTTCTGCCAAAGTAGATGGTATAGCATTGTTTACAGTGGGGATCACTGTAGGAATGACCATTGGTTGTGCTTTTCTTATTTCTTCATTCTCTTTCATTAGAGCTTCTATTTGACTTTCCATTGTTTTTATCTGATCTATCATTTGATGTACAAGCTGCTTTAAATAATCATTCTCTATTTTTTGCTGTAGAATTTCTTTTGCTTGACAGTTTTCACTCTGAGGCAACTTCAACTGTTTTCTAAGAGCAGCTGTATTCTCATTTTTCTGTTTAATTAAGACTTTTTCCCCTTCAATGTTGGCTGGGTCACCCCCTGCTTCAATCACTATATCTTCTAGTGCTTTTATTCTTAAATTATTAGCATACAGTGAGGCTTTGTCCAACTTCATTTGATTTTGGAGGTTGAGTACTATTTTCTCAAGCCTAATTGATTTCATATTTTTAATGACAATTTTGGAATATAGCATTTCAGTATTGCTCCTATGAAATTCAATTTGATCTAATTCATGAATGGCATCTGCATCCACCTCAAAATCTGTTTTGGAATAATCTGCCACTGATTTTGGCTCAGCCACTGTAGGCTTCAAGAATGACATTACCAATTTATTGGATGAATAATCAAATGATGAAAGAAGCCTGTCTTTGTTTCCAGGCTTTTCCTTAAGAAATATAGAATGAGCTTGATTCTTGATCTCTTCATTCTTCTCTTTAATATGTATGAATTTGATCTGAATCTCTGACTCTGTATTGTCAGTTTCCTAAGAAAAAGGAGGAAAATCGAAAGTAGCCTAGTTTTCCTTCATGACTGTATCTTTTTGTTGTGTTCCAAATTTTACATTTTGAAGCTCTTTTAATGTTTGAGTGACTATTCTTGTTGCTTCATCATCTATATCAATATTTACAGCCTTATCCTTTTCTTCTTTTGTTGACTTGCTTCTTTTACTATAAGGAGTTCTGAATTTTATGTCCTCAATAGTCTCAGCTATGAAACTATCTCCTTCTCTGTCTCTTTTATGTACATTATAAGTATCTTTGCTTGTAGAAGCCACCTGTACTGTCTGTTCAATCTGTTTTCCTTTGCCACTGTCTACCTGTATTACCTATACTGCCTGTGAATCATCATCAGATAGGGTGTTTGGCTCCCATTCAATTTTATTTACATATCTTTCAATATGGGGCTTAGGATCATGCAAGTAAACAGGCAACTTACATTTTACCCTTGCTACACTCAAAATACCTTGTGGGTCATACTTCCATGTAAAACTACATGGGAACTTATACTCTTTAAGTTTGACATTTATCTCATTGGCAGCTTCTCTATTATTCACAATGAATGGCCCAATTTTATTTTTCAGCTTAAATTGGGTCTTTTTCTTGGAAGCTATGAAGTTGATTTCATCTACATTCAATAGTTGTCTCAGATATTCTAAAGCAAATATTCTTGTAGTAAAAAATCTGGGTAACTTATATGGGGCCAGGGATGAGACATACACTCTGATTTATGTATTATTTTTATATAAATACCAATTTGTAGTTTTGTAGCTCTCTGATAACTGCAGAATTCTTCTTGTCTCATCATTGATCCTAGGGATCTCCTCTTTTTCCAAGAGATACATAGCAGGGGCTATAAATGAGTCATTGAAATCTGTAAAACTATACTCTATGTTCCATTTCCTTAGAATAGATGACCAAAATACTACTGATAGAACTTTTCCTTCTGCATCCACTTTTTGACATTCAATTGGAAACTTATCTATTTGATAATATAGGAAGAGGTGGAGTAGATAAGAGGAGTATCTGAAAACACCTTCTTCTGATAATCTGGATAACTGATAATGCATAATTTCAGCAATAAATCTAGAAAAATTGAACTGAATGGATGGTGATTGACCAGGGCTTAAATTTTACAGAAAACCTAGGATAGCCACATCAGTGAATTCATCACTGGTGTATCCTAGTATGAAGGAGAGCATTGAGACAATCTGTCTAGTTTCATCTGGGAAATCAACTGTGTCAAAAGGAGGATTTAACTTAGGAATATCAACTTGATTTGGACAAAAATTCTGGTATATTTTGAATCTAGTATTGAAATCCAAGTCAAGATATAGTTGGGTTAAATCTTCTATTGATAGGGAAGCAAAATTGGGGTCATGATTCATTTGCAGCATGGAATTTATCGACTCTTCAATGATGTAAAACAAGATCTCTTTTTCTTTTTTTACAATACATCTTTGTTCTGGCATATAATAGGCTTGGCATAATCTAATAAATTTAGGAACAGAATGAGTGAGAGGGACAATACATCTAGGCAGATTGGATTCCCAAATTGGAATATCTTTGTCACCCTTTTCCACTGATTTTCCATAGCACCAATTATAGACATCAAACGGGTTAAATTCTACATTAGGGTCTAGTATTATATAGTCTAATTAACTAAAGGGCTGTTCTCTGGAGAAATGACTAGAGGCTGGACTAGTCTGACCAATTCTATAGAATCATCCGTGAGTGCAGGAGTTGGTTTGTCGATTTTGAAGGACAGAGGCTGAGGAATCTTTGCAGAAGACTTCTTTTGAGATTTTGGGCCTCCATTCTTGGGGGTTACCTGTTTCTTGGACATTTTTAATATGAACGAACCAAGATTTAACGGTTTGCTAAGTTTCTTTACGAGAAACAGGGGTTTCTTGGCGAATTTGTACTGAAAATGGGGTTTCTGAGCAGGGTTTTTAGGAAATGCAAGGAATTTAAAGCTCATAACATGTATTTAAAATTGATTTCAACAACAAAATGGACCAGGGTATGGAAAAAACTCCGAGAAAGGGAAATTATGGATTCCAGGGAAATTTTGACAGAGTTTCCCCTAAAAAATGGACACTTTTTTGCAATAACTTTGGTAATTATTTGAAATCGACAGGAATTTTGAAATCTCAGAGGGCAAGTTCAAAGAAAAGTACCTAGAGAACCAGCAGAATTCGGTTGAAGATGTTGCAGAGGTGCTCAGTCTTCAGTTTTTTGAAAATGGCTTCGAAGAGGACAATGTAGTACTTTGTAATGGAAATTCAGGGCAATGGACGTCAAAAAATGGTACTAGTAGGTTGAAAATGGCTCTGCAAAGTTTCTCAGGGTTCAAACGACGTGATTTTGAGGAAAAATGGTTCCGCAATGTTTTTACAGGTTTAAAGCGAAAAGGTGAAAATTTGAATGAAAAATATAATTTTAATGTATTAAATGATGGTATAACCATAGTTAAATGACATTAAACTCGGGCTAAACGGGTGAGGTATAGGGAATACTGCCAGTGGTATTCATGAGGGTAAATGGTGGTAAGCAAAAACTAGCTTTTCGAACGCGATACAACGTTGTGGCGACACGTAAGCGCGGGTGGTTTGGAAAAACCACCCATTTCGCGTGGCTTTGCCAAAACATCAAACGATTACTTTATGAGCGCGAAAATGTATTAGCGTCGTCGGATCTAGATTCAATGAGCGAACGGCCACGATCAAAAGGAAAGGTGTGCGGAAAAGGTAAGTTATCAGGTTCACTTTGGGCCATTGATCTTGGGAAACCGTCGCTATACCGACATTTAGAGAAAAGTGTCGCAATACCGACACTTAGACAAAGTGTCGCAATTGCGACGTTTGGAGGAAGACGTCGCAATTGCGACACTATGCCCCAAAGTGTCGCTATTGCGACGGCTACCTCCAAACGTTGCAATTGCCTCCAAACATCGCTATTATATGTTTTACGAAGATATGGTAAGGAACTCTCTCTTTTTCTTCTTAGAAATAATTATATATAAATTTTTTTTTTTTCAAAATAGATTAAAAAAATTATACGAGAAAAATTATTAATTCATCAATATGTGTGTGTGTGTTGTGAGGAATAATTTCATAGTTCAACTTAATGGTTCATTATATAATCATGTGAGCATCACCAATGATATATCTTAAAAAGAAACTGAAAAGCCATGTGTAAAAAATCGATGTATACTCTAGAGAGTGGTTCTCATATCACTATGTAAATTGTTGTATGCTACTTCAACAAAATTATAAGATAAACTGTAATACACATCATATATGCACCATAACAATTTCCATACAACTAATTTGTTTTAGGATACATGTGGCATTCTAGGGGTAAATTCCATATGATGTGTATATCAATATATTAGGTGTTGGTAAGTTGTGAGTATCTAAGAAATGATAAGGAATATCCATACATCATAATCTTGTAATGTGATTATAAATTGTGTCTATAATTTCCATAAAATGTATAAATGATTTGTTTAAAAAAATCAACACAATCAACCCTAAACAATGCTCATGATGTGGAATGTCATTGGCGAAACCAAAATTATGGTCACATGTCCCATTTCTATGGTAATGGTGATCATATATATGTTGTAGTGACACTTGATGAGTAGTTAAATAAATCTCAGAGTGTGACTCATTGTGCCATATTTTTTTAAAGCATGATTTGTTTTCCTAGTTTTTACTAATTTGTTAACATATTTTATTCATTTGGAAAGCTAATTAATGATGCTTTAAGTAATTAGGACCTAATGAGAGATCATCTTCACATCTTCAATGAAATATATTTGGTAATTTTAGTCACTATATGGACAACACATGCATGCTACTTAAGAAAATTTGAAATATAAATATAATACACATCTTATATCTGCCATAACAATTGTCATACAACTTATTTACTTCTAGATACATATGAAATACTTCAGGTAAATGCCATATTATGTGTATACCAATATAGTAGGTGTTGGTAAGTTATGAGGATCTAAGAAATGATAGGGTATCTACACATTAGTAGTGCCCTGGTGATTTTTTTGCATAATTTTCTATTTGTTGTAATTTTGTTGCCTGGATTTGTTATAGATTTCAAATAATATATACAATTATCTACCAATTGTTCTTTATAAAGAATAAGTACAATAAGTAGTCACCTAAAAGTGAGCCATGTGAAAATATTGGTAACATGAGTAACCTGGTAAGTTGTAAATGAAAAGTGAATAACCTCCACTCACCAACAAGTGGCAGGCAGGGTTGGAATTTGGATTTCTCTTTACCCGTCACACAATTTTTTTTGATGTTTTGGTCATTGTTAAAAAATATTGAGAATTAGTTTAGTCTCAAGGCATAGCCAAGAGTCTTACTGGATAATTATAGATTACCTCTCCATTGGATGATTGTACATTTTTCATCTACTTTTTCACGTGAGTTTCAGTTGA
The DNA here is from genome assembly GCA_034641835.2 of Pinus albicaulis. NCBI lineage: Eukaryota > Viridiplantae > Streptophyta > Pinopsida > Pinales > Pinaceae > Pinus > Pinus albicaulis. The sequence continues at coordinate 926,625,545 of CM076578.1, read as the reverse complement.
TGCTAGATCTTTGCCTTCTATTTCTTTAGTGAAGCTAAGAGTTAACTTTGATCTTACATTAATAACTATACTTGCATGAATATCCATGCGTTTATACTTCCCCACTGTGGTCAATTTTGATGTATGGCCTTGGCCCATTGATCTTACAATTAACTCACTATTCATATTCAATTTTCTCCAGTTCAGCCCAATAAAATAAGGAAAACAGAAAATGAAGTCCTGATTTTTCTTTCCAGTGCTCCCACATAATACAAATACTCTTAAAAACCAATTAATATATAAATTGTCATCATTCATGCTAAAATCAGTTTGAATTTTTTTAATGAACCTACTTACAATTAATAGATTACATTGCTCGCAGAATAAGAGATAGTTTAGAGCTATGATTTCACAATAATAAATTATCGAGCTCCCACAGGGCGATGAACTTGGTCGGATGTGACCCTTCTGTAGTAGCTCCTAAATATACCTCTTGATTTCATCGTTCTCCAGAACAGAGCGCCGATAGATCAGTCCGTTGGGAAGTGGCGGACCTGGGGTCAGATCAATCGGGTGCTTGACCTGACAGTGTAGAGGAACCCCTGTGGGTGAGGTGAAAATGTCCCCATACTCTTCCACAACCTTATCCATTTGTTGTTGTCGTGCATGGGAGCCTTGTCTGGAGGTCGTGGCCACAATCTTCTTCTTGCCCTAGGGGCGGATCATTAGGAAAACGAATTTCCTAGTTTTGGAAATGAGCTTACTGCATTGTTTTGCAGTAACCAAAGAGATAGTGGCAGGAGGTGGTACCTCTGGTATCCTGTACAACTTATTTCCCAAAGTAACAATAACAGCACGAGGCCGAGACTCATACACTGCATGATGCTTCCACAAGTATGGTTGTCCTAATAATACATCAGAAACATCAATAGGAGCAACGTCGCATAATACCTCATCCGTGAAGGGCTTGATGCTATAGGGAAGGCGGCACTGCTGGCTGACACGGAGATCTCGTCCTTGGTGAAGCCACCCGATGGTGTATGGATGTGGGTGTGCTGTGGTCGGCAAGCCCAACCGCTTCATGGCATATTCTGAAATGAGGTTCTTTTGGCTCCCATTGTCGACAATGAACTATACTGGGGAGCCCTTTTCCCACATCTGGGAGTGGATCGAAGAGACGTTCCTCCTCCTCTGGATCTTCTAGTTCCCCCTTCTGGATCTTTGTAGTGGCAACAATGGCATTGGGCTCCGCATAAATAATTTGTTTCCCTTTGTCATTCCCCTTGTTAGGTTTTGATTTAGAGTTGGAGCATGCATCTGACTCAGAAGCCCACATCTCGGCCACCAACGACTGCTTGGCCCGACACTCACTTGTGTTGTGAGTGGAGCTCTTATGGAACTCACACCACTTTCCCGTGTCCTTCTTTGGCTTTGCGGTGTTGTTCTTTGCTTGTGGCTTCGACAGGTTGTCTTGAGTCACCATGCCTTAGCTTTGTCCTTTGTTTTTTAGTTTGGGAGCACCTTTCCTTTGCTTTTGATTCGCAGATCCAAAGTCTCACTTCTTCTGTTTGAATTTATGCTCAATCTTGGCAGCATACCAATATTCCATACAAAGAGAGGAGATGTCGAGGAACTCCATTTCCTCCTGAATGTATCTGTGTAGACAAATGTGATACTTTAGCACCAGATGTTTCTCTTAATCTTTGATACCCAACTTGGTGCGCAGGGTATGGAACAGATTCGTCAGCTCATGCACATCTTGATCCCTTTGTTGCCGCAACGTGGTCCATTGTATGTACTTGTCCTCATAGATCCCCACGGGATAGTATTGTTCCTTGATGGCGTCTCGGAAAGAATTCCAAGTGGGTATGGCCGAGAATAGAGAGGGTTTTGTCTCATCCTTTTTCTCACAGTGGGTTTCCCACCAGTCCTTGACATGGGGGGCAGCTTTGAGGAGTGCAAAAATAATCTTCTCCCTATCGGAAAAGTCATGAATCGAGAAATATACTTCTAATAGATTCAACCATCTATCTATAGCATCTGCATCTATTTGACCCTCAAATATGGGAATGTCAAAATTTACTTGTACCTTAAAAGGAGTCGCACCTCCAGAGTGGCTGCTGGATGAAGATGCACCACCGATGGGCAGCTGCTGAAGGATCTGGGCAAAGTTATCCATCATCGCGTTCCTTTGTTTTTCGAGGGCCTCCTCGAGAAATATTTTGATAGGATCTCCTGCTCCCTTATATTTATTTTCATCCCCCATGGGCGTCCGTCGGGGTTTGCGAGACTGATCTTGCAAAGGTTCCACCAGATCGAGCCCTAACTCCTTATACCCCAACCTCGTTGGGGACATGCAAAGAAGGATCGAGAAAAAGCAGACCGCTCTGATACCATTGATCCGGATTTATGCAGGAACGCAAAAGAATAAAAACATAACCATAAATACAGATATGCAGTGGAAATAACACTTCATTTTATTAATATCAAAGAACTGAAATTTTCTTACAGACATAATGGAAATAAAACTAGCTAGGGCGCTAGTAGCTATCTCTAAGGAGAGATGTGGCGGCTACAGGCCTCTGAACTGAGTTACAATGAGGCTCGAGGGCCTATTTATTATTGAGAAACAATGGAGAACCCTAAACATCCAAAAACCTAACCCTAGGAGATGAAGCTCCAAAACTATGGGCCCCATTTGGGTAAATTGGTGTTTCAACTTCCCAGGGACGTAACTTTGGCATACTATCTCCATTTGATGCGCATGATACATCATTAGAAAGATCTATCCAAGGACTACAAATTTCACCACGAATATCATTCTGGAATGGAATGATACAAAATAATATTCGCTGGAGGCACGATGCCCAAAAAATGTCGTTTAGGGCCTCAAAACGGCTCTGGAAGTTTAGGACCCGAAAAACTGCTAAAAATAGTAAGTTGTGCCGAAACTGAAAAACTGAAAGAGATAATGGTGGGGCCCCAAGTGGAATAGGTGGGTGGCCACTAGTATCCACCTGGATCATTGAGTGAGCCAAAAAAGTAAGTTTCCTTACTTTTTGAGTACAACCTTGCAATTGCAAAGAGGACTAGTGTTGCAAAATTATTGGTAAGTGGAAATTAAAGAGCGTAAGAACATTTTTGAAAAAAATTCAAACGTCAAAATTAAGTCTTCTATCCTTCCTAGCATCTCCTGGAAAACGGGAATCCGCAAATTCTAGCCATCAAATATGTGCAAAATTTCTTATGACGGGCAAAATGGAGGACTGGTCCTATGCTACTACATGAGTTAGGGTTTCATGTGGCAACAGGGAACCTTGCATAGTTTTTCAAGGATAGGAAAGGAGAATATTGTCAGTTAATCATCACATGAAACTTCATCACCATTTGAAAATTGTGTCCTAATTTGAAACAATAAGACTACCCAATTATTTCATTATTTAATTTTGATTATGTAATACAAAATAATATCCTAGATAACTTAAATATTGTAAGAACTTTTGCAAAAATTTAGTGGAGAGAACCTTCAATTACATTTATTTTGAAGTTCCACTTGCATTTTAAGCCATTTTAATTAGTCTTTCATGGCTATTCTAGTAAAAATTTCAACCTCTTTTAGAAATTTGTTTGTCACTTGTATTAGAAATGCAAAAATCAAATGTAAATAAAAATGATTTGAAATGCTAAAAATCAAATGCGCACTACATAAAAATGATTTTTAAAAAAACTACATTAACGTCTAATATCACACGCGCATTTGCCCTCGGCTCTTGCAGAACAACATTCGCCCTCAGTTCTTGCAAAATGGTAAGTTCTTACTACAGGCCCTTCCTCCTATAGTAGGGTTGACCCTATTTGGGTTTTTTTTGAGCCTTTGAGAATACAAAGGTTGTGATTGATTACGGGGCACTGCCTATATTTGTGGAACTTCTTACCTCTGGGAATGATAATGTTCGAGAATAGGTAGCACGTTCATTTTATAGGCATAAAATTATTCTTCCCAACTATCTTTATACGTCTGTAATTTTGGAATTTGATTTAAAAAACTACTACCCAACTTTGAGTTCAACTGGTGTTCGTGTAAGGTTGTTTGGGCTTTGGGAAATATTGCTGGAGACTCTGCAACATTTAGGGATCTTGCCCTTAGTCATGGAGCTCCGAGGCAGGTGCTTGCCCAGTTGAATGATACTGCCATAATTTCAATGATAAGAAATGCTACATCGGCTCTGTCAAATTTTTTCTGTGGTAAACCCCAACCACTATTCGAACAGGTAAGCAAAATACATTTTTTTCCTCTTCTTCTTAGTTCGCAGATACTGTGGATTTTTTTTATAGATCTTGGTGCTTGGTAGATTTGGACGTAATATGGACCTAGGTGCTTGTTCATTACAATGACTCCGTCATCAGGTTTTAGAAAATGCTCAGAAATTTTGGTTTCACAAGGGGATTACCCTTGCTTGCAATTATCAATTATCAATCACATTCAAAAAAAGTCTTTTGTAGCATTGCTGAGCTCTTTGTAGGTGAATTTCTGAGGCAATTTCACAATATATGAACTAAATTTGTCTTTCCTTTTCAATACTTTGCGCTTGTAACAGAACCAGACAAACAATCTAGTGGTCAATGAAACAACAACAACACCTCCTGTTGCAATGCTTGCAATTCACCCTCTCTACACGCATGAATGACTATGGCACCCTCTTCTGTGAACAGGTACTGGAGCTGAAGGTACTGGTTTGCATTAGGATCGTGGAATTCAACATCCAAAATAGTATCAAATTCTACTGCAATAGTATTCCCCAGTGAGGGCAACAGTTCATTGAGACCTATTGGACTCATCACCCCCAAATAGCCTCTATGGCTACCCAGAGTGTGATCATCTGGAGCAATAACAAATGCTCATCCATCCCCAATTGAAACAAGAACATGACCCGCATTGGTTACAAAAAAGGAGAATCACGTTTTGAAAGAAGAAGAAACTTTTGTATTAGGGTCCAGAAATCTAACTGGTCTATTGTACAATGCCCTACCTGCACTTCAAATTGGTACTCCCAACTCCATGCTAAGGCTCACAATGCCATTCTTCAGATGAGAATCTTAACCTGAAGTTTAATTCCGAAAAACCCAAGTCCCTTGTTCTATGCCCAAGACCTCTGTTACAACGAGTAGAGTTCTGAGCGAAATACTTCACAATAGGAAGCAAAAGAAACATCGCAAAATTGCTCTGCTTTAGACTGATAATTTTCTGTGCGAAAATTCAACTGCGGACAGTAAAAACATAATATCAAACATAACCAATCCACAGTGGAATTTGAACATGAGGATTTATAACCACAGAAAACCCTCTCCAGGTTAAAATAATTCCAAAATGGCTTTAAGATTCTACTAATGAGCGCTTAAAACACCATAACAATTACTGTCACAATGAAATCTGCTGGAAGCAAAGCCCTTGTACAGTTTCTACATTTCCACAGTGGAAGCAAGAATCTTGCTATCTCTCATGATCTGGTTCTATGGTCAAATCCTTTGCTATGGCTGTCTTTTTCTGCTAAACGTGGATCTATCTTAACTTTGGCTCTGGTTCTCATTTAGTAACGTGGCTATCTGATATTGCTATGGCTTTGACTATACAAACTTGTTCAATAGGAAAATGTTGACTCTGCTATATATAGGAGCTTCAATGGGTGCTCTCAAACACTTTTTTGGGCAGCTTTGTTTTGTCTTTGATTCAAGGCAGAACTATATTGGCCTTGGCTTTTTAGTCCTTGGAACTTAGTTCTCTCATATTTGCCATCCTATCCCCAGTTTTCGACCGAGAAAGACATAACTTCACGATATCAAAATTGACTATTTTTGGCCATTTATCTTTAGTAATGGTACAACTTTAATTTGGTGCATTCGTACAGTATCTGAAGAGCACTCTCAAGCTATTATTCAGTATTTTAGCATAACTACTACATTTAACTGCCATGCTCTAATATTTATATCAACCATAAGCATTCTTAAGGTATTTCCACATTTGTGAAGTAGAAGGAATGCTTCTGATAGATTCTTATCATAGTGGTATAATTATGTTTGCAATTTATCTTTTATAAACCTCCAATTTTCCAAACGTAGTAGAGACTACAGTTTGCATCTCAAATTTTGGAAAAATCTATTTAGTATTCTACAGAAAATGCATTAAGAATAAAAAAAACCCACAATTTGTAAAAAGCCCATTTTGATAAAAGCTCACAATTTTGTAAAAAGCCCACAATTTGTAAAAAGCCCACAATTTAATAAAAAATCCAACATTTTATTAAAAATATAAACAATTTGTAAAAAGCCCACAATTTTACACATTTATTACAACTAAAAAAAGGGAAAATAATCAACATTTACATATATGTGATCATATATACATATTGCATACCTAAGGAGTTTTGTCATACATCTGTTCGACAAATTATTCATAACCTTTAAGTTCACCAGCTCTCTGCTATTGTTGCTGGTGAACTTAAAGGTTATGAATAATTTGTCGAACAGATGTATGACACATCTCCTAAGGTATGCAATATGTATATATGATCACATATATGTAAATGTTGATTATTTTCCCTTTTTTTAGTTGTAATAAATGTGTAAAATAATAACTTATATATATATGTGTGTTTGTGTATATGTATATGTATATGTATATGTATATGTATCAAAACTGGCCGGTCAGGACAGCTGCCAGTTGGAACCGGCCTTGCAACCCAGTCAATAGCCTATTCTCACCTGTTTTTGCCAATTAACTGAACCTAACCGGCTGGTTAAGTATGGAACCGACTGGTTTATGCATAAACCATCCAGTTCTGTACTTAACCGGCCGGTTAGGTGCTCCTCCATGAGTTGCAAATTCCTCAGTGTCTCCTCCATGAGCTGCAAATTCCTCTATTATACTAGCAACAAACTTGTCTAATAACTCATACTCAACACCTTATAGTAGAAACAATACACATGATGACTGATAAATACAAGGCTAGCCAGCATAAAATCCCTGGAAGCATGCAACTCATCAAGTGTACTTGATGAAAATTATTGTTCTCAAAACAATCAACAGCAACCTTATTTCACACTCAGATAGGAACTGTCAGACCCTCTCTCTCTTCTCACACATAGCAGCAGCATAAATACAAAACCTTTCACACATCATACAAGAAATTTGATCATGGCATCAAGACTGATGCAAATGGTCTGACGCCACTCAAGGGACAACAACATACAACCTAATGAAAATGTGACTGGCAATAATAAATTGACCACTAGAAATTCCCACTTGGAAATGCACTAAACTGGCCACTGAGTTTTCTGGGTTTTAATGAATCTTTTCAGTGATAAATTTCATCAAACACATTGTGAGCAGACTGCTAAAGTTGTAATGCTCTCTAAACTTGTTACAAATAGCACTAATAGTGGTTTTCATAAACCAATTCAATACCTCTAAGTGTTGTAGATGTTTTTCTAGAAATTTATTGCCAAGCAAACATAGATAATGAAGAATACAAGATCTTCAAAATGCTGGTCTGATATATATATATATACTGAACCTAGAATTTTCTTTAAGGCTGATACAATGAATTGACAACAGATCTGAGCAGGGATAGATTGTATATTATAATATTAACTCAGCAATAAAACACAGTGAATAATATAAGAGAAACCTGATACATTACTTCAACAAGTTTTCTTATGTATTTTTCGATGATATGTATTGCATTTGCTGCCATTTTGATATATTCACCTTTGCATGGTATATAAATGAGAAAAATTTTCATATTTTGTCTCTATTGGCTTGGAATCATGGTTGCAAATCTTAAAAATAGTTTTTATTTATTTATTTATTTTTCATTTTATTAAAAAATAATTATTTAATGTATTTTTTCTAAAACCGGTTCATTGAGATCTGATCGCTACCGGTTAGATCGGTTCCGGTTCGAAACCTGGTTCATTAGCTCCACCGATCCGGTCACCGGTTCCGGTTTTAATAACTATTATATATATATATGATTAATAATCTTTACAAGACACTACTTTTTGTTTCTGTTGTAGATTGTTGGGTGAATATTTGTTACCATCGCCAAATACTTTACCTCGAACATATCGAGATCTAAGTGCTATTATGAAACACTTTGGAATGGAATATAACACTATAGATGCATGTCCTAAATATCATATTATATATTACGGAGAACATGCGTTGAAAACAGAATGTCCAAAATGTGGTACCAATAGATATCGAACAGATCAACTAACCAAAAAGGTGCCTCAAAAGGTTCTTCGTCATATTCCCATAATTCCACGTTTGCAGCGAATGTTCAGGTGTAACAGCATAGCACAATTTATGGATTACCATTCAAAGAATAGAAGTGGAGATGGTGTTCTTTGAATGCCTGCAGATGGTTCTGCATTTAGAGAAATCGAGGAAAAATATGTAGATTTTAAAAATGAACCTCGTAATTTCAGGCTTTCATTGGCAGCTGATGGTGTTAATCCATTCGGAGAGCTTAGATCTACTTACTCAGTGTGGCCTATTTTCGTTATCAACAATAACATTCCTCCTTGGATGTCAATAAAGAAGGAGCACATAATGTTGACTATGATTATTCCAGGTATTTGATACATTATTTCTATGAATATAACATTTTCATTTCTCTCGTTGTTTGAATAAATATATATTTTATTTATTTACTTACTTATATATACATATATCATGGGAGTAATTATTATGTTCCGTAATTTTGAACAATTAGGTAAGTACCAAGTCAAAGATATGAATGTATATATTGAGCCTCTTATCGATGAGCTAATACAGTTATGGCATGGCATCACTATGTATGACATCACTAAACCAATCAAGCAGAAGAGATTTCAATGTCATGGAATGCTTGTATGGAAAATTCATGATGCCCTAGGACTAACACATGTTTGTGGTATGTAATATTTCGTTGCACTGTAATATAATACATAATTATCTAAATTAGATATACCATATTGCATGTTTTAAAAATGATCTCATAGTATATTAATTGTTATTGAACCATCTATTGCAGGTCTTCAAACAAAGGGTAGATTTGCATGTCCAGTTTGTGGCCCTAAGATGAAGTATCATCATTCGCTTCCTCCATAGGAACCATAAGTATCGTACTACTGAAAAACATATTTTCAATTATAAAGAAGAAACTGGATTAAAACCACGAAGAATGACACCTTAGTTGTGGATGTTGGAATATAACATAATTAATAATCGTCAAGCAGATGGTACATAATTTGTGTATATATATATATATATATATATATATATATATATATATATATTATTTGTTTATGTAATGTTTGGAATTTTTGTTTTAACTAATGAATTTATTTTATTGTATTTTATAATTAATATTGTTCTGATTTATTTTATTCTTTGATATCAAGGTCATCGTCATGGTGAAGGTACTAATATTGTACTTCCACTTGGAATGAAATTTTATCCTTCTCAATTCGCGAGGTTGCCCTACTATGAGGACCTAAAAATAGGTCATTTGTTTGATACAATGCATGTCGGGAAGAATGTGACAGAAATGTTATGGCGAACCATAGATGGTGCACATGATAGAGATAAAATTGACAAAATTTGTGCTGACATTGAGAAATCGAATCATGCAATGAAAAGTGTGATCGACGGATCAAATAACAATGGAGGTTGAAATTATAATAATATTCCATGGTTATTAACAGAACAACAAAGCAATGATGTAAAAGAGGTCATTAGAAGAATTAAATTTCCAACAGGTTTTGCTTCAAACATAAATAATATCTTAATGAAGAAAGGTGACTTCAGTGGGGTGAAAACACATGATTGGCGTACCTTTGTTAAGGTAATTTTTCTGGTATACGTTTTTGTATGTTATTGCTTGAATACATATTTTAAATTTTCCTTTTTCTGTTTAATTTGGAAACCAATAATGATTCATTTTTTATTGTTATAGTATGTTCTACCTGTATCTCTCCCAAACGACTTCGACAACAATGTTAAACAAGTTATATATGGTCTTAGTAAATACATGAGGTAAGTAGTTTTGATTTATACGCAAAATCTAATTGCTACAATTTATTTTCGTACTTGATGAAATAATGTATTAATTTACTTGTAATGAAATATATATTATTTTTCATTGAAATAACCTTGCGTAATGATTTGCAGATGGTTGTCATTGAAAGAAATCAATCGAGATGAAATAAAGTATTGGAAGAGAGGAATTCCTCAGCTAATGTGTGAAATGCAAAAGTATCTACCTCCAATATTTTTCAATGCACAAGAATACTACTTGATACACCAAGTTGAGGAGATTGAAATGTGTGGACCAGTACACACAAGGTCAATGTGGATGGTCGAGAGGAATCTGAAATCCTTCAAGGCTTTGGTTAGACAAAGAGCACGACCTGAGGGTTCTATGGTGGAGGGATATGTGGTATATGAATCCATGGTGTGTATTAGTCATTATATTCCTATATTAGCTGCGCCAGCCATGAAGGTAGTGGATTTCATTTGGGATGTGAACTCCATCAAAGAATTTGAAGTGGAGCACCTGTTGGGAAAAGGTAGAATGAAGAAAGTGAGAGGTAAAAGATTTATTATGTATAATACATATAATGTTTCATTTTTTTACATCATGTATATGATCATTATATTCATTTAGGTCTTATTCTTTCATAGTTTATTAATTAATATAATTTGCCATGGTTATAAGTAATATTTATTAATATTGGTGAATTATTGTTTTTTTATTCAGGTGCTCAAGATTATGAGGCACTACTTTTATACATTGCAAACAATCTTGAGTGGATGAGTGAATGGATTGAAACATGTAAAGCACATAACAACGGTAGGTTATCATGGAAACTACTATCTGAATTGATTAGAGAAGCATATCGTAGTGGAGATGGAAACGTTACGGACAAGGAAATCGATTTAGCATATGGTTTGAAAGATAGAAAGGTAAGCAATTAATTCACCTATTTTATTCATTACTTATTTTATACTATATTTATAATGTGACAACAATTTTGATTTTTGAGTTAATTTTCATGCTGTGTAAATTATATGATTAATTATTAATTGAGAATGCATCTTTTTCATGTTTGGCATATTGCAGTTGAAACACCAAAAGGCTATGTGGTGCAATGGTCGTAAATTTTGCATTAAACAGTTGGATGATAACAGGAAAACTTTTTATAGTGGGATAATTGCAGTATTCCAGGTCACTAATGTTTCCTCCAGGAGTGACAGACATCCTCGAGAATGTGAAAATAGATATTATGGGTTCTTAGATGATATAGTTGAGTGTGACTTTAATTCCTTCAAAATAGTTTTGTTCGACGTCAAATGGTATAGGCTACGAATGAATGTATGTGATGATGATAGAACACTTATTCAACATGACAATGGATTTCCAATGGTTAAAACATCGTAGTTTGAAGCAGGAAAAGATTGCTATGTTTTTCCAAGCCAATGCGAAAAAGTCTTTTACTCATAGGTTCTAGGTGAGAATGAATGGTCATTTGCTATTAGATATGATCCAACAGGAAGGCCAGTAGAGTATACTGTAGAGGAAGAAGATGATATTGATCAAGAAGAAGATGATGCAGTGGCAGATGAGCAGGAAGATGCATTGACAAACGAAGAAGATATCTTAGAAGATGAACCAGGCATAGGAGATGAGGCAACAATTATTGATGATGATGTCGATGAGGATATTATTGAAAATGACATAATTGATGATGACGATGACATGGTCGATCATTTCAACACTGTTTCTGAATCAGATGTTGATATAGATGCCGATCAATTGGATGAAGATCAAGAAGATACAGAAGAAGAATATTGATACAGATGTTATGTTCGAGTATGAGCTGGTATGTTATAACTTTATATTTTAATATGTAGGAATTATTGTCTTTAAATAATTTACTAATTATGTGGGTTTGTGGCATGTTGTTTATTATTTCATACCAATAAATAATGGCCTTAATATTGTTTATTATTTCGCAGGATTCACAGGATTCATTTGATTCTATGGTCAGGTCTCTGAAAAAACCAATTAAACGCTTAAATAGTCAAGATCTGGAAGACAGGCTTTACCCCCACCATAAATTGCTGAAAAACCGGCCTTCAGTTCAGCTTGTTGTGCTGAAGACAAGGGTGGATTTTCATGATCAGTTGAATGAAAATGAATCAGATATTCGGGATGTTTTTTAGGGCAGATCCATAAGCCTCATAGATGAAGATCCCATTGCTGCAGAATTTCTATTTTCATTGAAGCACAAGTATAGTGTTGTATCGTTCAAATGGTCATTAACACCTAGGGTCTAGGCCTTGGTTCCCCATGAGACCTTGCTTTGAAGGGGCATGTTAAAAGTAACCTATGAGAGTATATATGCTTTCATTGTCCTTGGGATTTGGAGATCATGAAATCAATAGCAGAGTTATGTTGTTGGTTAGAGCTTGTTAGGTGTGCAAGGTTATGCTATTTGTTTGATCTTTCATACTAGAGAGTTAGGAAAATACTGCTAGCATTGGTTAATTGCTTTTGAGATATGATAATATAGATAATTTAATCTTAATAAATGTCCACAAATAACTAGAAAAGTAGGTAATATTTTATTGAATTTATTAAAATATTAATTATCAATATTTATATTTTATTTGTTTGAATTATATTATATAAAATTAAATTTTAAATAAATTGTAATTTTATATTTAATTAATAATTAAAATAATAAATATTAATATTTTAATTATTAAAAATTAATTTGTTTCAACATTTGTAAAAGTTTGATGGCATGCCACAAAAAAAATTTGTTTCAATATTTGTAAAAGTTTGATGGCATGCCACATAAGTCGAACATTGGGATTGGTTGGTTTCATTAAAATTAAGGGTATGATAGCCGAAAGTGTAAGAAAGCCCCTGTTCGAATGTTCAACTCTTCAGGAAGAGGATGTTCGACTGTTCAGGAAGACGCATGGGTTGATTTCATTAAAATTACCGGTATGAAAGCCCAAAGTGTAAGAAAGCCCTTGTTCGACTGTTCGATTGTTCAGGAAGAGGATGTTCGACTGTTCAGGAAGACGAGGTTGAGGTAATCATTGTTCAACTGTTCAGGAAGATGAGGTTGAGGTTTTGAGGGCATGCCGAAGTCCCCAAAGTCGAACTTGACACCGTATGAAAGCTCAAAGTCGAACTTGACACCGTAAGAAAGCCCAAGAAAACTCGTGGTTTGACTGTTCAGGAAGACGAGGTTGAGGTTTGGAGGGCACGTCAAAGTCCCCAAAGTCGAACTTGACACCTTATGAAAGCCCAAGAACATAGGAAAACTGGCTGTTCTTACCCAAACTGGATGTGCTGGTTATTTGGCGCCAATTTTTTTGCTCTCAGGGCTGGGAATTTTTTCTATATAATTGCAGCGTTCATCCTGGATAAAAACACATTACACAGAACTTGGAGGCTTTTGAAGAGGCGAGCAGCAGCAAATTCACAATTGAAGTTTGCATACCCATAGGCACAGGTTAGTTGGATTTTATATTTTTCTATTTCCTGGCTTTGTATTTGCTCTGTTCAACACCACAGTTGGCTTATTGTCATGAATGTTTTCCTCTTTTTACCTAGAGAGTTGCTTTTGGGCCCTTACAAATGTTTTCTCTGATATTTTGTTCCTAGATTTCAATGTCACATGAAAATTTGAACCGACTGATATCCATATTCACATACCGCAGCTTCAAATTTTAAATTAGCTCTTCCAACTAAGGCTTGAAAGAGAATGAAAATACACACAAGTCGATTTTATGTGCCCCTTTGTTAAACGACGTCTTTGTTCTTTATAAAAATGAACTCTAGACTGACAGGGTGCATGTGGGGATCTGTTGTT